>VXAB01010420.1:305741-429718 GCA_013399175.1 Odontophorus gujanensis | reverse complement strand
GGCCCAAATGTTTCACATCCCTGTCAGTCCCTCTTCTGATGAAGAGTGATAGTTTGCATAAAGATTTTAGGTGATAGTTTTCATCAAAACTTGGCTTAGAAATGGGCCAATCATTCTGTTGCACTGAAAGTGACTGTGCATCACAAACTTTAATATGTTTCATTTGTCTGAGATATCATTAAAGCCCACCAGGCTAGCTGTGCACAAGGCAACATAATTCACAGCAGACAGAAGATCCATTTATTATTCCTTCCATAATTACAAAAAGAGCATTATTGATAAAACAAACACAAATAATAATTCTTTTGAGAAAATGCAGTGTTTGTGTCTTTCTAACGAAGCAGGAAGAGGCTGTATGTAAAATCAATCTTTCCCATGTCACGTTTGTTGGGACTTCTGAAACGCAGAACAAAAACATTCTTACCTTTTCCCTGTGTTTCAGGCATATATTTAATCTCAGGCAATATCAATATACAAAGAGTCAGATATTACAGCTCAAAACATGCGTTTTTCTCTCTTTCACACCCACCCCCACATTTCCCAGTAAATCAGTGTTAATAATATCTGAGGCCCTAATTCAGCAAAACACTTAAGCACATACTTAACCTTAAACACATGAGTAGTCTCATTATAATCAGCGAGACTCCTCATGCTTTAAAGTTAAGTTCATTTTAAAGTGCTTTGTTGAATCGTAGCCAAAATGAAGTAGTACAAACCAAGGTGTTTACTGCGTTGAAATAGAAATACAAAGACACGATATTAACACTGTGCTTTATATTGATGATAGAAAGCACTCCTGGAAGTGTGAATTACGAGAGCACTATTAATTCACCCTCATGGGGTTATTGCCTAGCAATGCATGCTCTGTAGATGGGATTTTCAAGGCTGAATGTATTTAAGAGTGCTAAGCACAACCAAATAGAAAAATAGTTATGCTGGCAATCACCCGTGATTTCTGAGTCCACTGTGATTTCTATCACGTTCCATTACACCTGTCTCTATTGCTATCATATACTCAGTATTTTTGTTTCAAATCCTAGAGACTGTGATTCCACCAGGCAGCTAATATCATAATGTTATTAGTACAGTGGGTCCCCAATGATGTTCAGG
Source organism: Odontophorus gujanensis (assembly GCA_013399175.1). Lineage (NCBI taxonomy): Eukaryota > Metazoa > Chordata > Aves > Galliformes > Odontophoridae > Odontophorus > Odontophorus gujanensis. Next base: position 428,608 of record VXAB01010420.1, on the reverse strand, counting down.
CTTGCAGTGATGGAACAAATAAGAACAATCTTTAATTTGGTACTGGAAGGAGTGCAAGGAGTGCATCCCCACAAACTCCTTGCCATTTTTTTTTTATTTTTTTTGAAAAATGCTTTTCAGTTCATATTCCCATAGAGCTGATCAAATTGAACAAACTTGCTCCAAGCAGTAGGAAATTAATAAAAACATTTTTTAAAAATCTCAAATAAAATAAGCTTTTTTTTTTTTCTTAATAGTTAAAAAGATGCATCCAACATGCAGTTCACTTCAGAGTAAGAGTTAGCCTAATGGTAATCCCACTGGAATTTTAATATTTTACAAGTGTGTTCTAAGGCTAATTTGTATCTGCATATAAAATGAAGGCAATTAAAGAAGGAGGGAAGAAGGAGGATCTGATGGTGAAGCCCCTTTCTTATTATTCTTGATTAATTTGGATAACTGTTAAGGTCTAATTATTTTCTGTACTAGGATATTGGCAGTAGCACTTCCTTCTTCTGGGTATACTCAGTTATAGTTTAATTCTTCTTAAAGCTGACTACTGTCTGCAGAGTACGTATGCATCTTCACAGAATCATAGAATTGCAGAGGTTGGAAAGGACCTCTAGAGATCATTGAGTCTATCCCCCTGCTAAAGCAGGTTCTCTTACACCTGGTCACACAGATGGGCATCCAGACAGGTCTTGAAGAAAAAAAAACAATATAGTCTGTAAACAATATATCTCTGCCAACAGAGCTAAGGAGAATGTTCAGAAAGTTGCATCTGAAAATACAGTAGTTTTGAAGGTGAAAGAAGAGAACTACTAAAACAGCAGCCTCCATGTGAATACCCCTGTTCCTTGTCAGTGGGAGAGAAGACAGCATTCACCTTTTTTCCCAAGCATATATTGTGTATTAACAGTAGTATGCATGACCACTCAGGGTCTGGAGTAGAAAATCTGATGAATGTCTGGATCCAGAGTCGGCTCTGCCTGTAGTGTTTAGCTGTCAGTCAGTGTTTTTGTGCAAAAACATCCTTCATCCAGGTTCCCCAAACAAATCTAAGAGAAATACAAAGGAACAGATGTTGTCAGCTCACTATGTGAGCAACAAGCAACAGCTGTTTCAGCGAAAGGTAAGATTATCTGCTTGCTAATAGCAGTTATGAAAAGTTTCCAGTGGAAAAAAAATCATTGTACAGCTGAAATACAAAGGTTTCCATCTCTCTCATGTATTTTAAAGCAGTTCCTGTCTTAAGATTTTCCTTTTTCTGTTCCTATGTCTTTCTAAAACAATGACTTCAAGTCTATTTTGTGGTAATAATTTTCATGCAATAATTATTTTTGTGGAAATGTTTCATCTTTTTTTTTTTTTAATCACCTTTTTTCTTTTTTTTTTTCCTTCAGGAGAAAAAAATACCTACCCACTTCCTTCTTTCTTATGTTTTATATGTGTTTTCCTTATTTCCTTGTATTTTTCTTCTCTCTGAATGAATGTGTGCTAGCCTTTCCATTCTCTCTGTAGATTGGGATTTTATGAAGACTATAATTATTCTCATCATCCCCACATGTAGTTTCTCTACTCACAAAGCAAGCCAAGTGATCAATCTAAGACACTGCCACGTATGCAGTGATGTCAGCACATTCCCTGAGTGTAAATTATTTTAGAGAGAAATTTTCTGGTATCTCTTTCACAGATTTTTTTCCAACTCTATCATTAGGAAAAGTGTCTATTCCAAAAGATGAGTCAGGCACTGGAACAGCTCCTCTGCCTCGAAAGGTGTTGCAGTCACCATCCCTGGAGGTGTTCAAGAATTGTGGGGACATAGTTTAGCGGGCACTGTGGGGATGAGTTGACAGTTGGACTTGGTGATTTAGAAGTTTGTCACAACATTAATGTTTCTATGATTCAAGTTATTTATTTAATGCTTTACCAAGCCAGGGAAAACTTACGTTTGTCAGGGAAAGATTTACTATTTTTAAAGTTTTATTTGATGGTCCTACGTGATCATCATTCACTGAAGATGTTTGAACATTTAGTTGCTTTAAACTCTTTCAAAAGTCAATGGGTAGAGACTGGGTCTTCTAAGGGTATGTTTCAGGTATTCATTGAGGGAGATCACTTTCTGGAGGTGTTTTCTTTTTGAAAATGATCTGGATCTCTAGTGTCTAATTTGACTGTCTCAGTAAAGTGTGATTAGGCTTTTAGGTATACTAGATTTAAAGTTAGACTATTCATTTACCAAATGAGAAAAAATAAAAGTAAAAAAAAATAAGTACCAGACCATGGGATTTGTTAAGACTTTTGCTATATTTCTAGCTGCATCAGTGTAAACTAGTGATTTTTAGGTGGAAGCTATTATGTAGTCTCAGAAATTTATCATATAACTTTTTGAAGTCACCACAGATACTCTTGTTGGTAGCAACTATCTTTGAGACTTTCTATGAGATAATAAATATATTAACTGCTCGAACAGAATGTATTAAAAAAAAAATCTATTAATTGAGAGTCTTCTTCTTTTTGGTGTAGTATTTGTTGTCCAGTCATGCATGCTGAGAATTGATTAAACACAAATGCTTGCCTAGTAGGACGTGCAGATTATTCTCATTTGTAAGATATCTTCACAATATTCAGTGTTTGTTTGATCTATTGTTCAGTCATACTGTTGTCAGTGGGACAGCACACTTTCTTCTAATGGACTGCACACCTAAAAGCTATTAATTTGTGCACAACAAACAATGAATCAGTAGCAAGGAGCAGAACTCCAGTACATATATGGAACTCTTGAGATTTGAAAATGGTTTTATGACTGTGAGCAGTTAATATCAGTATTTCTGAATGATTAATATTACAATGCCACAGACGGAATAAAATTGAATAATTGCCTATTGAGGGAAAATTATTTGTTATTATTTCACTTGGTGAGACATGTACAAGGACTGCTCCAAAAGCAATGCCTCTTATTTTACTACGTAGACCCACAATGTCAGAGGTCAATGTTGATAAGACAGTAGATGTTGAACCTTCTGATGAATATCTGGTTACATTTTGTTGCCATGTGACAGATGGCAGCAGAGGGGCAGAGCGACGAAATGGCATCTGACATGGAAACATGCATGTGAAGCATAAGCGTGAAATTTAATTCTTCCGAGTGGATAAAATGGCACCCATTGACAATCATCAATGCTTGCTGAACATTTATGGAGACCAAACAGTGGATGTGAGCACAGTGATGTGGTGGGTGTTGCATTTCAGCAGTGGTGATGCTGACAGTGTGTCACTTCTGCTTCTGCAGACTCTTATGCATGTGGTATGCAGGCTCCTGTTCATTGCTGATGAAAATGCCTTGCTGATGGTGGTGACTAGGTTGAAAAAAAGTGTCCTGTAGCTGAAAATTTGATCTACAAAGAAGTGCTATTGTGCTTTCTGTTTTAGTTTCCATGGAAATAAATAGGAGTCATTACTTTTGGAGCAATATATGTAGATATATGTATTTGTACATTTTTTCTAATACATATGATAAACACAGATGGATATTTTTGTGTGATTTTAAAATCGTATTCATCAGTAATATCTCATTGAGTACATATTCTTCTCATACTGAAGTCCTGGGACATATATAGATGAATTCTAGGACAGTTCTTCAAATCCTTTGAAGGAAACCATCTGTTGCAATGTGCTATTTTCCCTTTGAAAAGGTCAGTTTCAATAGGGATCTGTTTGAGCTATGAGTTTCAAACTAGCTTTCTCTAGAAGTCCGGATTATTTGAGAAAGACGATGAGACTGTACTATGTGGAAATATTCAAGCACTTCAATCTTTTGACTTAACTAGACAGAAAAAAACATGGGAACACTTACAAATATGTTTAAATCTGATTTAAATGGCCACAAAAAGGGGATGTAATTTTGAAAATACCATAGATGGTGTCCCATGCCTGAGTAACACTATATATCCCTAAATATGGCAGACTGAGCACATATCATATAAAATATATGTAATGTATATCATATTATACATAGACTGGGCTTATATAGAAAGCAGAAGAAAAACTGGAAAATGAATCTTCTTAGTTTCTTAGAGTAGAAATGTAGGTGGAGAAGCTACCCAACTTTTTAAATGTGAATATGATTTTAGACTATGATTCTGTCACCACGTGGATAGGTCTAAAGAATATGATATGTAGTACTTAAACTGGGTGTCAAAATAGCTCTAAGTTTTTAAACTGGTATTAGCAGGAACATTAAGGACTAAAATGAGTTACTAGTTGTCTTTTCCCTACGGAGTAAAAGATTCTTTGCATATCACTTAGAAAACAGTATAGTACAATCAACTCCATTTAGACATTAACATTAACTGCTAATGGTTTCCTTCTTACGGATTCTAAATGGTGGATTTATTGAATCATACTAAGCTTGCTCCTCCAGGGGGTATGTAAGAACAGGCTTTTGTATCCTTAGGAACAAACTGCAGATCAGCAGTTTTAATGCTGCCTAAGATCCTCTGTTGTTGGTTGGATGTTTTTTTCTGTGTTTTGTTTTAATTACTAACATACGTCAACTCTATGTTAATAGTATGAAAACAGAAATATTCAGTAACATTTAAGGAACTTAGAGTAGTTAACCTAGTTCTAAGCTGCAAAGTATTAGAAGAATCATCACGTTAAAGGAGATGCAAAATTATAATGGGAATTTTTGCCCTTATTTGTGTTCAGCTTCTACATGGAACTAAGTTAAACTTACTTTCCTAAATATGCAAACGAACGTTCTCCAAATATCATCTCCTTTCCCTTCTTTCTTAGTCCCACAGTTTCCCTTTGTATCCTTGTGTAATCATCTAACAAATTACCTTTACTTAATCTGAAATTTAACTTAAATTTGTTTCTGTTTCCTCAGGTGCACAGTACAAAACACTTATTTTTTCTTTCTGGATGATGAGTTTGTACAGTTTTTCAGAATTTATTCAGAATGATAAAGAACAAACATTTTTGTAAAAGGAAAATCACTCAGTGGCTGGTCACCCTACAAAAATCAGTGCAAAAAGATCTGGCGTACCACTCCCCCGTGTACTCCCAGGAGTACTAGTGCAGTAATGCCCACATTCCGCACAGCAGTGTGCAAATATGCAAAGGAAAAAGAAAACCTTACATCTGCATATTCACTTACAAGGGCAAATAGATTTGGGTAATATGAACTAATGTTTACTTCATCTCCTAGAGTCTTGGTTTATTACTTCCTATGAAAATCCAAAAAGCTGCATGAATTGGTGGCAAAACTTCAAAACTGTGAAGGAGATTATGTGGCTACAAGTGGTAGCTCAGTATAATTTCCAGGACTTCAGACATCACTGAGCTAATTCAGCTGTACCTTTTCTTATGGCTATTGACAAAGAAGTTTGGATTTAATTCCCACATACTTGCTGTTAATTTTGTTAAAGTAAATGTCTTAGTTTGAAATACCTCAGCCTTTGCATAATGCACTGCAATGTGTCAAATTTCAGAAACTTTTACATGGAAAATCATGAATTAACATTTGAATTAAAGGCATACTGGTAATAGAAGTAAGCAAGCTTCTCTATTTTCAGAGGATGTTGATGTTTTAAATTTATAAGCATACATTGCAGTCTGTGTGGGCTCAGTAGGTCTAGTAAAAGGGTTCACATTTCCACAGTGAGACAATGCTGAGATATCCTCATGCTGAGTTATGGAAAAGGTGAAACAGGAGAAAGAGAGAAAAAAGAATGTCCTACGTTATTCTGGGTGTTGCAAAAATACATGAATCAAGATGAATTTTTATGTTACTGAAAATGTATCTGTACACCAATTTTAATGAAAGCATTCTGAAAGAAGATGCTTATCTGCCAAGTTAGAAGTCTGTTTAAAAATAAAAATAGAGGTATAGAAAGTTACCATGCAAGCATTTTCTTTTGCCTGTTAAGACAGAACAGATAGGGAATAACAAAGATAACACAAACTACCCACCTACCAGTGAGTACTTTCAATAAAAAGTATGTCTAGCTTCTGCATTGCAAAACTGCTTGAGTAAGAATGCAAAAGTCATGACAAATCACTTTTTCCTATAATGTAAAAACATCGTTTTCTCCTTAATTGGTCCCTGTGAAAAATCTGTGGCTTTGCTTGGAAAGTGGTCTTTTTGTTTAGTTTTAATGAATACAGTGTCTCTGAATGGTCCTATATTGACAACCGTGAAGACTTGTATAATCTCTTTTTATCTTCAGAACCATATACCTGGGGCACTGACACTGCTTGTATCACCAAGGTGCCATGCTTATACCTTTATCTCAAATAATGACAGGTTTGTTCTGTCTCCTTGACTTATCATTTCCTTAGCTCCCTATTGTGAGAGAGACCGAGCTTATAGCCAATTAGTATCAGATGTTGCAGTGATGTTTCCGTGCCTGAATATGTTTGGCCTTTGGGAGCTGAGATGTACTCTCCAAACTCCTTACATAAGGGAATGTAAGGAGTTTGTACATAACTCCTATTTGATTGCAACGTGATTTGCTCACTCCTTCCTGTTGGACGTGCTACTCTTTATATATGTGGAGTCCTTCAATTCCTTTGGAAATAAATAGTAACAATTAACAAAAAAGATTAGGAGGCATGATTGTTTCTTGCTATAGCCCATAGGTGAATCTGTGCTTTAGCAAGAAAATCAGAGAAGCTGGAAAATCTTTTTGGTAGGTAATGTTCATATAATCAGAATAGTAAAAATTTTAGCAAAAATATTTTTTATAAATACTCATTTCAAAACAAATGAGTGCTATTTGCTTATTATGTAACAAAACCAAGCATGGTTTCTCTAGGAACTATTATATTAGAGTAAGTTCTAATAAGTCATTTGGTAAAAATCCAAACTTTGCAGTTCTATCTCTCAGCAGGTTTTTAAATGTAATCTTATATATTCAGAGCATAGTGTTTGCATCATCCTGATTATTGTTAGATGGGAAGAAAAATGGTGACAATGCAGAAATCTTGTGGTTTAATTTGCATTTAAAGCCCTTGCAAATGCATTTTAATTAACATTATGTTCCACATCACTTCTTACTGACAAAGTGGTTTTAATCTGTACATTTTTAAGAGCGCTATTCGAAACTAAGTTATACGGTAGAGTTTTGTAGTGGAGCTCAAAGAATTAATTTCTTTTCAATATGTTAATAGTCTGTGGGAATACCTGTGTCATACCTTGCTAGTGACTGTAATTAAGACATGGAGAATACAGTCCAGACTCCTTTTGGCTGTCCTGTGAATACTTAGAGGAGAAATAATGCAAGGAACATTCCTGTGGGCAAAATTCCTGTTTACTGCATTCAGGTACCCATAAATGAAGAGATGAAGAGGACTGCCCACTGATTCTGTGTCTGCCCTGCTGCTGATAGCTGAATAAATGTGTGTGAGAAAGTATAAGGGATGTGCCAGGAATTCTGTTCGTCTGAGTAGGGAAGACAGTTTTCTCAGGATGCAAATCTTAATTTTCACAGATATTACCACTGCCTCCAAACCTGGGCTCTCCTTGCAAAGAAGTGGTCATGATCTGCAGTTTTGCAAAATCTGGCTAGTGCAAAATATCATCTTAGCTAATTTTAAACAACTAATATGCTGCTCTAAATATCCTTCTCCTCTAATTCTGAGATTTCTGAGCTGTTAAAAGACAGTAGAATCCTACTTCTCTTGCTTGTCTCAGAAAATAAAGGATAAAAATGGATTTGTAGGCATTCTCTAGCATGGGAATAACAATTCATGACTAAGTCTTTCTTCCAAATGCCTTCTTTCTGCCCCTTCCCCTAGTGGCAATAGCATTTTAGATCCTGATCTCCTTTATTTCTGGTCTTCTTTCATTTCAAACATTCGTGGGACTGCACTGGGAACAGAATACTGTAAGTGTCTGATGTTAAAAATGCTCCTACAGGGAAAACAATAGACAGATTTCTCAAATTTAATTCACATAAGGGTTTCCAAATTGCACAATTAATATGCTGGTGGCAGTGGGTTTCCAAGAGTGAAGTTGAGAAACAGAATACACATAAAAGGCAACATCTGCTATGGAAAAAAGTTCATTATATTAAAGAATTCTGATGTGTGTGTTAATGGATATACAAAATTGTGGCAGAAGTTTTGTGCTTCACCAAGGGAAGCCTAAGTATCTCCAGAATCTCCTAAATTTCAGTTTTAGATTTTTCTTCACATATTTCCTTTCTTTCCTTGATGTTTGATCATGGTCTATTTGTTCAGGAGGATAAGTATGTAAAATAAAAAGATTGAAATGTATTCAGTTGTGCAGATCTCTATTACAAGCTTAAATTGCATGTCTAACTTAAAGGCTAGATACCTACCTAGAGGCCATGGGCATGCAAGGAAGGGTTTACAGCTTTATCTCTAGTTTATCAAAGTGCCTTTGAAGTAGATTGACTATGGACTAAGTAAACTTAAAAGTAGAGCTTATTTAACTTGTACTAAATGTAGGCCAATCTCTCTGTAAACATTAGCTGCTAATAGTGATGGAAAATGCTTCTAATCCTGACTGATAACAACCACAAACCTTTCTCAAGTTGGCAACTGAAAGAACTGATGGCAGACACCTGGTTCAACAATTGAGGGGCAACTGAGTGTGTGATAAATACTGTGATTATGAGCCAGTCATCTTACCTGGTAATGAGTAACTTTAAGGGGTGAACCCCAAGTGACTGTTAATGTGAGCCTAAAACACACCCTGTGAGACAATTAAGCCACAGGGAGGAGCAGGCTGTCCCTTCCCTTAATTTGACTGATGTCTCTACCACTCCTGGGAGNCTAATTTTAAACAACTAATATGCTGCTCTAAATATCCTTCTCCTCTAATTCTGAGATTTCTGAGCTGTTAAAAGACAGTAGAATCCTACTTCTCTTGCTTGTCTCAGAAAATAAAGGATAAAAATGGATTTGTAGGCATTCTCTAGCATGGGAATAACAATTCATGACTAAGTCTTTCTTCCAAATGCCTTCTTTCTGCCCCTTCCCCTAGTGGCAATAGCATTTTAGATCCTGATCTCCTTTATTTCTGGTCTTCTTTCATTTCAAACATTCGTGGGACTGCACTGGGAACAGAATACTGTAAGTGTCTGATGTTAAAAATGCTCCTACAGGGAAAACAATAGACAGATTTCTCAAATTTAATTCACATAAGGGTTTCCAAATTGCACAATTAATATGCTGGTGGCAGTGGGTTTCCAAGAGTGAAGTTGAGAAACAGAATACACATAAAAGGCAACATCTGCTATGGAAAAAAGTTCATTATATTAAAGAATTCTGATGTGTGTGTTAATGGATATACAAAATTGTGGCAGAAGTTTTGTGCTTCACCAAGGGAAGCCTAAGTATCTCCAGAATCTCCTAAATTTCAGTTTTAGATTTTTCTTCACATATTTCCTTTCTTTCCTTGATGTTTGATCATGGTCTATTTGTTCAGGAGGATAAGTATGTAAAATAAAAAGATTGAAATGTATTCAGTTGTGCAGATCTCTATTACAAGCTTAAATTGCATGTCTAACTTAAAGGCTAGATACCTACCTAGAGGCCATGGGCATGCAAGGAAGGGTTTACAGCTTTATCTCTAGTTTATCAAAGTGCCTTTGAAGTAGATTGACTATGGACTAAGTAAACTTAAAAGTAGAGCTTATTTAACTTGTACTAAATGTAGGCCAATCTCTCTGTAAACATTAGCTGCTAATAGTGATGGAAAATGCTTCTAATCCTGACTGATAACAACCACAAACCTTTCTCAAGTTGGCAACTGAAAGAACTGATGGCAGACACCTGGTTCAACAATTGAGGGGCAACTGAGTGTGTGATAAATACTGTGATTATGAGCCAGTCATCTTACCTGGTAATGAGTAACTTTAAGGGGTGAACCCCAAGTGACTGTTAATGTGAGCCTAAAACACACCCTGTGAGACAATTAAGCCACAGGGAGGAGCAGGCTGTCCCTTCCCTTAATTTGACTGATGTCTCTACCACTCCTGGGAGAGTCTGTACGATATCTGAGGAGTAGTCAACTCACAAGAGAGGGCCTTAACTAATCCTGGCTGTAGTTAACTACAATTATCAACAGAGACTAGNCTAATTTTAAACAACTAATATGCTGCTCTAAATATCCTTCTCCTCTAATTCTGAGATTTCTGAGCTGTTAAAAGACAGTAGAATCCTACTTCTCTTGCTTGTCTCAGAAAATAAAGGATAAAAATGGATTTGTAGGCATTCTCTAGCATGGGAATAACAATTCATGACTAAGTCTTTCTTCCAAATGCCTTCTTTCTGCCCCTTCCCCTAGTGGCAATAGCATTTTAGATCCTGATCTCCTTTATTTCTGGTCTTCTTTCATTTCAAACATTCGTGGGACTGCACTGGGAACAGAATACTGTAAGTGTCTGATGTTAAAAATGCTCCTACAGGGAAAACAATAGACAGATTTCTCAAATTTAATTCACATAAGGGTTTCCAAATTGCACAATTAATATGCTGGTGGCAGTGGGTTTCCAAGAGTGAAGTTGAGAAACAGAATACACATAAAAGGCAACATCTGCTATGGAAAAAAGTTCATTATATTAAAGAATTCTGATGTGTGTGTTAATGGATATACAAAATTGTGGCAGAAGTTTTGTGCTTCACCAAGGGAAGCCTAAGTATCTCCAGAATCTCCTAAATTTCAGTTTTAGATTTTTCTTCACATATTTCCTTTCTTTCCTTGATGTTTGATCATGGTCTATTTGTTCAGGAGGATAAGTATGTAAAATAAAAAGATTGAAATGTATTCAGTTGTGCAGATCTCTATTACAAGCTTAAATTGCATGTCTAACTTAAAGGCTAGATACCTACCTAGAGGCCATGGGCATGCAAGGAAGGGTTTACAGCTTTATCTCTAGTTTATCAAAGTGCCTTTGAAGTAGATTGACTATGGACTAAGTAAACTTAAAAGTAGAGCTTATTTAACTTGTACTAAATGTAGGCCAATCTCTCTGTAAACATTAGCTGCTAATAGTGATGGAAAATGCTTCTAATCCTGACTGATAACAACCACAAACCTTTCTCAAGTTGGCAACTGAAAGAACTGATGGCAGACACCTGGTTCAACAATTGAGGGGCAACTGAGTGTGTGATAAATACTGTGATTATGAGCCAGTCATCTTACCTGGTAATGAGTAACTTTAAGGGGTGAACCCCAAGTGACTGTTAATGTGAGCCTAAAACACACCCTGTGAGACAATTAAGCCACAGGGAGGAGCAGGCTGTCCCTTCCCTTAATTTGACTGATGTCTCTACCACTCCTGGGAGAGTCTGTACGATATCTGAGGAGTAGTCAACTCACAAGAGAGGGCCTTAACTAATCCTGGCTGTAGTAAACTACAATTATCAACAGAGACTAGGAGAGACTTTCTCTTCCCTTTCTGCACTGGTATTATAAATAGAGGAGGATAGGGAAGAGTGTTTTTTGTTTGTTTGTTTGTTTGTTTGTTTTTTAAATAAGGACTGTGAGGAACTGGCATAGGTTGGCCAGAGAGTTGGTGTATGTTCCGTCCTTGGAAACATTCAAGTTCGGGCTGAATGGGGCTCTGAGCAGCCTGATTGAGCTGTTCATTGCAGGGGAGTTGGACTAGATGGGCTTTAAGGCTCACATCCAACTCAAAACATTCTATGATTCTGTGAATGGATCCAGTGACAGTAAATAATCAAGTGTACCTTCCATTTCCAGTCACTGTCTTACAATTAAGCTTTGTTAAGTTGTGTTAGTAAATACTTCTCTCTTATGAGTGCAGNCAATAGCATTTTAGATCCTGATCTCCTTTATTTCTGGTCTTCTTTCATTTCAAACATTCGTGGGACTGCACTGGGAACAGAATACTGTAAGTGTCTGATGTTAAAAATGCTCCTACAGGGAAAACAATAGACAGATTTCTCAAATTTAATTCACATAAGGGTTTCCAAATTGCACAATTAATATGCTGGTGGCAGTGGGTTTCCAAGAGTGAAGTTGAGAAACAGAATACACATAAAAGGCAACATCTGCTATGGAAAAAAGTTCATTATATTAAAGAATTCTGATGTGTGTGTTAATGGATATACAAAATTGTGGCAGAAGTTTTGTGCTTCACCAAGGGAAGCCTAAGTATCTCCAGAATCTCCTAAATTTCAGTTTTAGATTTTTCTTCACATATTTCCTTTCTTTCCTTGATGTTTGATCATGGTCTATTTGTTCAGGAGGATAAGTATGTAAAATAAAAAGATTGAAATGTATTCAGTTGTGCAGATCTCTATTACAAGCTTAAATTGCATGTCTAACTTAAAGGCTAGATACCTACCTAGAGGCCATGGGCATGCAAGGAAGGGTTTACAGCTTTATCTCTAGTTTATCAAAGTGCCTTTGAAGTAGATTGACTATGGACTAAGTAAACTTAAAAGTAGAGCTTATTTAACTTGTACTAAATGTAGGCCAATCTCTCTGTAAACATTAGCTGCTAATAGTGATGGAAAATGCTTCTAATCCTGACTGATAACAACCACAAACCTTTCTCAAGTTGGCAACTGAAAGAACTGATGGCAGACACCTGGTTCAACAATTGAGGGGCAACTGAGTGTGTGATAAATACTGTGATTATGAGCCAGTCATCTTACCTGGTAATGAGTAACTTTAAGGGGTGAACCCCAAGTGACTGTTAATGTGAGCCTAAAACACACCCTGTGAGACAATTAAGCCACAGGGAGGAGCAGGCTGTCCCTTCCCTTAATTTGACTGATGTCTCTACCACTCCTGGGAGAGTCTGTACGATATCTGAGGAGTAGTCAACTCACAAGAGAGGGCCTTAACTAATCCTGGCTGTAGTAAACTACAATTATCAACAGAGACTAGGAGAGACTTTCTCTTCCCTTTCTGCACTGGTATTATAAATAGAGGAGGATAGGGAAGAGTGTTTTTTGTTGGTTTGTTTGTTTGTTTGTTTTTTAAATAAGGACTGTGAGGAACTGGCATAGGTTGGCCAGAGAGTTGGTGTATGTTCCGTCCTTGGAAACATTCAAGTTCGGGCTGAATGGGGCTCTGAGCAGCCTGATTGAGCTGTTCATTGCAGGGGAGTTGGACTAGATGGGCTTTAAGGCTCACATCCAACTCAAAACATTCTATGATTCTGTGAATGGATCCAGTGACAGTAAATAATCAAGTGTACCTTCCATTTCCAGTCACTGTCTTACAATTAAGCTTTGTTAAGTTGTGTTAGTAAATACTTCTCTCTTATGAGTGCAGTGTAGCTTTATCTGTGATAATATCACATAAGTCTGTGTATGATTTGCATGGTTTTTTACATTTATTTAGTGAAAAATAAGAACATTTCAAGTCATTCTAGGAATGAAATACTATCTTTCCAGTTTTCTGAGGGAAACAATTTGTTTTGACTCATTTCAAAACAGATAGAAAATTTGTCAATATTTTGAGAGAGGGTGAAGGAGGAGAAGGCAAAGAGATCACATTGAATCATAGAAAAGGCTTTTGATAAAAAATTCTCTATAATCTCTTTACTCTTGACCAGTCAGAATGGAAGATGTTAAGGAGCTTGTATTGAATTCTGTGGGGACTCAGCTCCCCACAGTTCTGTATGAATTCAACTCTAATCTTCCTTCTATTTCTTAATTGATGGTTTTACATTACTTTATTCTTTTGATAAAATTTTTTTCAATGTTCTTTACTTTGTGTTGCCTTGACTTGGAATTCAGTTGAGTCTGATGCACAGTGCTGGCATGCAGGTAGTACAGGTAGACTTATTTAAGCTTTGCAAGATTGATACTGAAAGGAACAGATTGCAAGTGCCTCACTTCTGACAATATTCCAGGATTCTGTTCTTCTGTTTAAATTACAGAGATTGCCTTAAGGCATCATTACCCTGAAAGACTGGCATATGTTAGGAAGATAAGAATGTTGGTGGGTTAAAGCAATGTGGACAGATTCTTTCCCTAAAATGGATGAGGGGGTAACTCCTGCATCATGTGTGGTTATTTGCTGCCATCACTCTGTATTTTAGTATGTTTCAACAAGCAGGACATGATGACATGCTGACAGTATATCAGACTCCCGTGTAACATCTTTCTCACCAAATTGGAAAGATATAGATATCAACAGTTTACAGGCTGGTTCAGCCCAGTTCCATGACTAATGGGGCAGAGGACCCACGGGCCCATGCCCAGGGAAAGGGGAAGGGGGTGATGGAAAAATGTAGGATGTTAGGCCTAAAAACAAAACAGCAGCAATGATTTGAGGAGAAAAACTATCTTACTAAATAAGATACCGGAATACAAAATAACACTAAATAATACAATATAATTGGAATTGAGAGGGAGTGTCCAAAACCAGTGGTCTTACTCTAAGGCTGAAGGCAAGATGGCAGGAAGGACTCACTGCTGAGATGAGCAGAAAAAAAGAGACTAGAGAAAAAAAGTTTCTGGACATGCATGCAGTTTTATCTTTCCCTCTGAGTGGAAAATGCGAACATAAAGTCCCACGTATGTAGTTCTTCTCTTCTGAGAACCAGACACCTGGAAATTTGGCAGTATTGGAACAGTAACTCTTTAACTCCCAGTGCCTTACATTGTGTTATGATGTGGAATACTGATAACAAAAACCACAAATCCATGGCAGTGGATTTGGCAAGTGGGCTGTTCAATGGATGAGAAACTGTTTACAAGATCATACCCAAAGAGTAGTGGTCAATGGCACAATGTGCAGTTGGAGATCAGTGACCAGATATGACCCTCAGGGGTCCATACTGGGACAGGTGCTCTTTAACTTCTTGATCAGTAACATCAACAATGGGAATGCGTGCACCCTCAGCAACTTTGCGGATGACACCAAACTGTTTGACATGCCTGAAGGATGGGATTTCAGAGAGATTTAGATAGGCTGATGCAGTGGGCCCAAGAGAAACACGTGGTTCAATAAATCCAAGTGCACTGGGCCACAGCGACCCCTGCTGTCAGTACAAGCTGGGGGAAGAAAGAATTGAAAATTTTCTGTGTTACTCAACTATGCTGTCTGTTACCCTGTTAGAAAAAAACCTAAGATTCTTTATGGTAGTTAATATGTTTAAAGGCTTCTAGAAACCAGTGTGTTCCTCTAATGTAAACTTTTTCACAGCAAAGTTGTAGGACTTGATAGTATTTGTTCCTATTAAAACCAAGACATATATCTGAACTGGAGAACACCTTCTTAAAATAAATAAATCCCAATAGATCCCTTCAACAGTTCTTAAAAAAAAAAAAAAATCATTAATTACTTTCATATGTTGTCTGATTTCTAGGTTGAATTTTTCAGAGTTCAGCTGCTAGCCATCTGGCATGTTAAATTACATCTGCTAGATTTAGGTGTTTTGTTCCACATATCAACTTACAGGATACAATCAACTTCTCTCTTTGAGTCTCTCTTAGAGACTTTCGGTCGGGACAAATATTTCATCCTCCAGTTATTCCTTGTTTCTTTGGTAGCTTCTTTTAAACATTTTTCCCAATCTGTGGATATAGGACTAGACCTGACAGCAATGAAAGCTGTGTTAGGTTGGTGTTCTTATTTCACTTTCACCTACTTTAACATCTAAGGGGTTGTTCTATCCTATTGGGCAAAGTGTCACATTAAAAGCTCATATGTAGCCTAATAGTCACTGTAACTCTCAAATCTTTCAGAGTTGCTGTTTGGTAGAATATATTAGTGTGGAGGAATTTTCCTGCTTCTTCATCTGACTTTATACATGGCTCATTGAAATGAAGCAAAAGTTGAAATAAAGTGATCATTCTTTTAGTAGTAACATCACATCTATGTCCCTACCTTCCAGGAGGCTGATAATGAAGTTAAGTAGAAGAGAACAGGAAGTATATACTAAGAAAGGCTATCTAGAAACACAGTTAAATAATACTGGTTAGAAAAGATTTTCTACTCTTATTGACATTCTAATACATGTATTTCCTGTTTATTTTGTATCAGTTTATCAGTTGCAAGATCCTTTTGCAGGAAGTCTATTACCTTACTAATATCTGTATATTGCAACAACATTGTCCTTCACAAATTTGCCAAGTTGACATTTTGCAGATTTAGCATCTAGGTATTTGAAACAATCCAAAACACATGTAATGCAGTTTCACTTCTGACTTCATTCCTGCTAACTTGAAAGCAGGGTTTAATTTTTGAAGTAAGGGTTGCCAAAACAAGGTACTAGAATGTTAAACTATTAAAAATTGCAGTGCTGACAGGCAGAAGAGATTGCAGTGCACGTTTCAGAGGGTTCAGTCATAGATCTAGACTTGCTGTAAGTAAAAAATCAACTTTAAGAGATTTTTCTAGTGAGAATTCCAGTCTTGCTCTGATTTAATTTGATGATGATCTAAAGTTATGTGTGTACACGTTATGTACTTGTACATAACTTGTAAAGTTGCATGTACTCTACTTGAAAGTAGAGTATAAACCGTGTAGCTGGCATCTGTGAGCTCTATATGCTGCATTTGTTCTACAGATCAAGTGTTCAAAGTAACAGCTTCAATTCATAATATATTAGATACAAGAAATAGCTGTATTTCACCACAGTAAACAGTGATTGATGTCAAAAAGGCATCCTACTTCTGCAATTTTCAGTGCATTTTTTTCCTCCTTTTCTGTTCTCAGTTATCATTCATCAAGACAGGGAAAAATGTACTAGGGAAATGCTCCACATGCACTGTTTAGGTTGAGTAGGGGTTGTCTGACAAGGGAGATGGTATTGACCATTTCTTACTCATGTGGGAGTGGGTATTTGCTGCACACAAAAGATTTCTTTGACCTCTGCTTGCTATCAGGCAGAGAAGATAGAAGCATTGAAAATATGCTTACAGCTACCAACATTTCAGTTGAGGCTTTTCTTGCTCTGCTGCTGAATCCTAAGTAGCAAAACTGATAGGCATCTTCTAATAGATTCAGTGTCATTAATGGAATTACACAAATAGAGTATTTCCTAGAAATTGTATTGATAGGCATTCAAAATTTAGTAATATGTCAAAATGCATTTGAGTGAGGGCAGAAAGTGCTTTGTTTTTGGCAGACCCATGGTAGTCACATTTCTTTTAGGATTTGTCCCTGTGCTAATATGAGTGTCCAATTTCTAGTGTCAGTTATTCAAAAGAGTTGTACGCTTTGTGTTTCACTAGACATCAGCTATGCTGAATGTTCTGGCAGATTTCTTTGGAAGAAAATCTCTGATATTAAAGCCAGTATAATGTCACTGACATGGCTTCAGTCCTTCAGTTAGAATATTATTTAATGAGAGAGTACAGAGAAAGCTGCAGAGTGATACAGGACAGGAAAGGAAAACTACGGGAACAGGAACACAAGTGAAAGGTACCTGAAGTAGCTTTAAGCCTATGCAAAATGTTATAAATGCCCAAAATTTATTATAAATGCCCAGAGTGCAATCAGAGGTTTTGGAACATTTTATTAC
The DNA here is from genome assembly GCA_013399175.1 of Odontophorus gujanensis. Taxonomy (NCBI): domain Eukaryota; kingdom Metazoa; phylum Chordata; class Aves; order Galliformes; family Odontophoridae; genus Odontophorus; species Odontophorus gujanensis. The sequence continues at coordinate 411,140 of VXAB01010420.1, read as the reverse complement.
AATTAAAGAGTGAAAAGCAATAAGCAAGCAGCGCTGGGTGTGCCGGGGAGTCTCGCTCCACCAACGACACACACCAAAGAAAGAAAGAATACATACTTAAAGGCATAGTTCATACATATTCATCACATTCCAAACTCTGGTTTACAGAGAGGATTACACCTAAAGGTCATTTTTACTGTAAATCTTTAAACCTTGAAGGGGGAGAGCCCCTCACTGGTGTTCTGTTATCGATAAGTTTAACACAGCTGGCCCAGCAGATAAATCAGAAAAAGGGGGGGGGGGGAAGCACCTTTGGGGCCAGGGGATCCTTTTACAGTGTTTGGCTTTTCCAAGCCCCGTCCCCGAAAAGGACTACTAGCCACTATTTACAACCATAAACAGAGACATTAAGGCGCCGCGACAATTATCAAGATGATTTCGTCCCTTGGTGCATTCCAGGCCGATCTTTGCAAGGTCTATGCTTATCTCTCACTCCTTGGTGTGAGGAATTTGCTTTCTTTGTTTTGCAGGGTTAGTGTTTGAAATGCAGATAATTCTGTTCTTGGTTCATCCTTCCATGCCTCACAAGGAAATTTTAGTCCTTTAAATAACTTTATATTCCAATTGGAATTAAAGCCAGTTTAAAAGTATTGTGTCAGCAGCTTTGACTTTTTATCTTTTGACACGAATCACCTTTACATGTTTCACACAAAACAATGACGGTTGTGCTTATATTTTTTCTGTTTCCCTTGACTTTACTGCTGACTTATTTGATAAGTTTTGACTTGTACGGAAACTAGAAGTGAGAACAGAAGGAAGGAGGAGTTAAAAATCAAGAAGATACTCAGTCCTTACTAGAAGACTTCAATTTCCTTATACTTTCTGAGCACTGGTTTTATAGAAATAACGGTTGCAACAGCTGTTTATCATTGCACTGTATCCAGGATGAGGTGAGAAGTACTTTGAGCTTTGGACAAATAAAAACAGCCATTCTGACAATTACTGGGTAATGGAAAGTGTAATTGAGGATATTATCATCAGAAAGAACACAGAAGTGTTAAACAGCTCTTTATCTCTTCTCTGTATCATTCTAACTACCATTTTCATAATCTGTGGAAACAGTCTTAGAAGGAATCATATCTACCTTGGTTTTGAATCATGTCTACCTTGATTTTGATGTGCACCTTCAGGCTTGCAGAGATCTTTCCTGTGATTCTTCACTGTTCCTCCTGTTGATAGGTTCTGCACTAATGTTTTTGTGGATACTGATTCCTTCTGAACTTTGAGAGAAAACTTGCTTGTCTTCGTTTGTGCAAATACAAAACTGAAAACATTGTGAGTAGGATATTTCAATGTCCTGAATATACAGGGTATTCTCAGCAATATCAACTGGTCAATATGTGGACAGGCACGTTCAGTGAGCAAGACGCTCAAAAGGGCCATGCCCACATCTAGAAATCGAGAGGACATTTCAGCAATGATTTTAAGGAAGAATTTCTGATTTACGGTGTTAACAACCAATCAGTTTGGCTGGCCAGGTGGTGGTAAGGTGCTTAAATTAGAACCCTGTTGCATGCCATTTTAGGAGCTAGGATAACATCAGGGGAACAATACTCTGACTAACCCAAAGGAGGAAATGGCTAAATTTTGTAGTCTAGGGAAAAACACTATGCATATAAGCAGATTCAGATGGATGGCTGAATACACAACCAACTGAGAATAGGTGAGAAGTAAAGTTACAGGCGAGCTGTTAGGGGTTTGTTATTTGTTTTCCAACATATAATGGTCTTTCTCAATATACATTATAGGAATGTAGTGGCACTGGCTACTTAACAAGCTGCAGTTTCAATTTGGATTGATTTTGTTTTGTTTTGTTTTGGCTATAGTTTTCTTCCTGAGCCTGTTGTTCCCTAATCAGACAGAGAGTATGGCCTTAAGGCTACTTGTCCAGGTGCAGGGTCTGCTTCAGCAGGGAGATCTGTTTCAGGGGTTAAGTGCTTTTCCTCTACATGATTTATTGATGAGCTTCCCCTTTGATGCTGGCTGTACCTTCTGCCTGTTGTGCAAAACATCTGACTAACCCTGCTTGAGGGCTTGCCATGCACAACAATTAACTTGGAGTTGAAGGCAGAGGCCAGCACACATTTGCACTTCCCACTGAAAGGAGATGGAGACAAAGTGTGCCAAGGCTCACCATTGTACAGGCATCCTGAGGTTTTTGTAATGCTACTTTCACTGTATAGCTGTGCATTTAATTCTTGCCTCTGCCAGGCTTTTCAATATACTTTTGTGCTGAAGGTGATTAAGAGTGCATTTCCCACTGTCGTGTTTGCAGCACTAATGTGACAACATGGCTGGGATCCTTTGGGGAGGAAGAAAACAGAAACAGATTTTTATATACAGTGAAGGTGAGGACCATAGAAATGGAGTTGGTTGAGTGGAGTGATTAAGTAGCAGTATATGAACACATCTGTGGCCTCCAGGGCATTGGAGCTCAGAGTACAAATCAACATAGAAACCTGGACAATTGTGAAATGACACTGAAAAAGAAAACAAACTGAACATTTTGGAGGCTGGATAAGAGACTATTTATCAGTGATAATCTTATGCTATGATACAGAAAGCTAGCATGCAATATCTCTTGGAGCTGAAAGTCAGATTTATTCTCCTTTAAAGAAAGACTTTTCACATTAAGGAAAAGCTGAAGCCCTTCTTTTTAGAATGCTCCCCTCTAAGAACTATGAAAATTAAGATAATGACATAAAATTATATCCTTCTAAAATTGTATCAAAATCAGAAGGAATAAACTTTTTTTGTTTGTTTGTCTATTTGTTTTGGATATAGAGATCAATGAGACCACGTGGATTGACATTATCATTGTGAATAATTAATCCATTTGGAATACCAACCAGAGGTTGGTATAAACAGCAACAAGGACTTGGTTCTATCTTTGAATAAGTTTAGATCCAGCAGAGCTGATTGTTATTGCATTTTGCACAGGATGCCCTGGCACAGAGCATATACAAGGAAGCAGGGCTGAACCGTCTCATTCCATGAAAAGGAATTTATACTTAATGTGTTTATTTTTAGACCAAATATTTTTCTGATCTTACAGATTCCCCTCCTCCTATTTGATGCAGTGTTGTCTTGGAAATACATGACTCATAGTGAAAACCATACATGATTCATTGGGAACAGGAGAGAATCAACTAGGTTGATAAGCTGTTGCTCGAGAATTCAGAAGCAATAGTAAGAGCTTGAAAATACATTTGAAGTGTTGGAGATGGATGCTGCAACTGTTACCAGTGTTAAAACTTTGAGGGTATTTAGTGTAAAAGAAATTCATTTCAGAGTGTGCAGAATAGAAGTTATTTGGTTTATACAAACTGGATGACCTGAACAAGGATGTAAAAGCAAAAAATGACTAAAAAATGTAGAGAATAATGCATTGAAATCCATTAAATGTTAGTAAGACAGAAGTTCTCTTAATAAGTGCAGGTCCCATTTTTATCTGAGTAGTTTCTGACATTTGAGGACTCATTTTGTTCCTAGTAGAGATCCAGAGGTTTACTCGAGCATTTGAGGCCAAGAGTAACATGACTAGCTGTAAATCTGATACTTGGGCTAGAGCAAGTTTTGCCATATCTCTTCATCTCCCACTTTTATTTGTGGGCTGATCCATATTTGCTTGAGCACTCTTTAAAGAGTTATTTCTGTTCCTTTCCTTGCCTTTCCTTTTCTCTTCAAATTTTCTCTCTTTTTTGAAGAGCTATTTAATTCCGGTAGGAGCTCTGAGATGAGAGATCACACAATCCTCCATAGATAAGGATTGTTACTGGTACAAGCAATTGACTAGTAAATCTTTTTGTAATTTTCTTTTTTATCAGGTACCTACCTAAAGGATCTGTTGTTTTAAGGACCTATTTGTATGTTGCAAATGAATACTCAGAAATAAAACATGCTGCTTACATTCAAAGCTGTTAGTCTTTTAATATCATATGTTTGTTTACATTCTAAGCCTCACTTCTAGGACTTCTGTTATTAAGTTAAAGGCTGAGAACTTATATCTTTTATAAAACTATATATGTTGCTTTTTTTTTGTTTGTTTTATGTTGTAAAGGAGAGCCTAAGGAAAGCTTAGAGGTATCTCCAGTAGGCATTGCGTTCTTCCTATGACATTTTCAATTAAAACAATATTCTTATGATATCTTAAACCAGTCTCCTGTGATTTAGGGAGGGAAGAAAGAATTCTTAAACCGTGGGTCTGAACCTTTGGGACCAGATAAAGAAGCCCTTATAGGCACACTCCTTCCTCTGTTCTGAATATATGTAATCAGCTACTTAACATTCCTCTATGAGTTTTTAAGGAGAAAGCTTTGTTCTCTATCTACTTTCAAATAAGTCACATCGAGCTTTCAGGAATAGCATCTTTCTCCCTTGTGTCAGATTCTCTGTGGGATGATAATAAAACCTTTCTATAAAAGAGTTATTACCGAAGACTCTTATAAGGATGTCAGAACAAAAGGCAGCTTGTTCATTTCCTATTATTAGTTTGGCCCACATTAAAGTCTTTTCTGTTTCCTTAGAGTGGGGAGTTCAGACTCAGTCACTCTTAGATATACCTTCAGTAAACACCTCTCTCACCACACCCACAAAACATGCCATTTGCTTTTCTTTCCTAATTAATAAATATAACAGAAGAAACCCGAATTTTGAATTAAAGAAATGAACACAGGAACCTTTTCCTCCATCACCATCATGTAAGCTAGAAAAATAATAATAAAAAAGAAGCATTCCCTGTGTCAAAACTTCTTTAAAGTAGGGCAGGTAGAGCTGATGTGTCTACTGTTCTCATTTGCTCCTGTCACCTGTCTTCCTGGGACTCCATCAGTTTCTTAAAAAGCAAACTTTTACCTGTCAGCTTTTATCAGAAAACACAAACACATCAAAACTAAGCTTGAAGAAAATGCTTGCTTGTGATTTGTTCATTTTCACACTAGGCTTGAGCTACACCTTATTACTTTCTATACATGCTGTTTTGCTATTCAGCTTGGCATTAAAAAGATACATATACATTTATTTTGGGTTAGAGTGTCATTGCATACCCTGCAGTGTTGTAAACATGAAACTGAAGAAAAAGAAACTCATGTTTCTGCACAAAATTAATGACAGCTGAACCTAGAAGTCCTAATTTCTGTATTTAACATAAACCCCTACCACCTTGGCCTCCCAAAGGGAGAGAAGCAGTTTTAAAAGCATCACTTTACAAACTTGTAAGCATGGAAGTGTTTGCTTATATTGCTAATATTATGTCAGCACTTCTACTGCCAACTCTATATTTTTTGAGGATATAACATTTGACTCTCAAAATGATTCTGGCTGAACCTTTTAAATTAATGTTGATATATCCCTCATGCTGTCACAAGCTGAAGTTATTATATGGGAGCTGAGAAAGAAAAGGAAGCCATACTTAGTACTTTATGCTATCAATTCATGTTCCTATGATTAAAAAGAAATAGAACCCCTGCTGTTGGCTGTATATGTTCCTAATGATGGCATATATGCTTAACCTTAGAACTTAGGAGTACTACTTGCCTTTCTGCAAATGGTTCTATCTCCACTACTACAAAATTTACAGAATATAATGTGTGCATTAAGAAGACCATTTTAATCCATTTTTTTTTTCTGTACAAAGAAAAGTATAATTCACCTGAATTTACTGCAATCCCTCCTAGCATTTTCAACTCAGCTAAATTGCATGCTGTTTCCTCTCTGTCCTTTCTGTTCCTCAGCATTTTAATGTGAACTTTTTTCTGTTTCCTGCCTTTCTACCAGCCTGCACTCCTCCGTGTAAAACGGGACATGATGGATAGTTGTGCAGGTTGTTTCAGGGTCTTTTCCATGTACCAAGTCTGGACCTGTTGATATGGCTCTGCAACTCTCTGCAAGCTGTAGTGGAAATGCTAAGTCACTGTTTGAACCAGAGATTGAGTACCTGGTGGGAAGGCAGAGCCAACCCAGGGGAGTTCAGGTGCATGCAATGTACCTGAGTGACCTGAAGGGGTAAAGCCAGGATCCACCCCTTTCCAGACCTCATTTAAGTGTTGGCAGTGGGGGCAAAGGTATCTTCCTGGAGTTCCCTGTATATTTGAGGCCTTCTGAAGGTAAGCAGCTTCTTCATTTATTTATTTATTTATTTATTTATTTATTTATTTATTTTCTGTAGCTGTTGCATTTGAGCAAGTGTGGTTGCTGTAGCCTGGGACCTTGCTGCTCTGTCATTGCTGTTTTCCATCTTGTTACACAAGGTTGCATAAGCTTACAAGAAAGAGGAGGAAAAAGCAGGGGCATTTCATACGGATGAATGGGAGGTAACAAAGTATAGACAATTAAGGAAAGAAAATTGTAACATACAGATAAATGTTACTTATCACTGTGACATTGAACAAAATAACCACTTAAGCATAAGGAAAGTGTAGAGAGGAAACATATTTCCTGTATCCTATTGGATATTAGGAAAGGCTTCTCCAAAAGTGTGTTCTTGTGCTGGAGCAGACTTCTCACGGAGGTGGTGGGGTCACTGTCCCTGGAGGTGGCCAAGAAGCATGTAGATGTGGTACTAAGGGCCATGGTTTTAAGGGGGAATAATGACAGCAGGTGGATTAGATGATATTGGAAGAGTTTTTTCCAGCTTTAATGATTCAGTGATTATTTGTTGATCTATTTTCTGAAGGAATAGTTAAGTAGTTACCCCTTTTACCATATTAATATGGTAGCTGCTAAGTTCGTAATACAATGCTATAAAAGCAGGCTGTGTTAGCTTAATTTATATTTATGATATATTTACACTAATAAAATTTTACTAATCAGCAATTTAGAGAACAATTATCAATGCAGTTAATAAAGAATTATATTTAAACAGCAAATGAAACAGCATGAGCCTACACAGTAGTGTTAATTTACAATATCTACAGTGTTAGCCATCTTCTGTGTTTTAAATGTTATCTGTGTATTTGAACTTGTTTGTAACTTTACATGTATGTAATATTTATGTTCATGTAGATGATAAAATACAAGAAAAGGGAAAATATACCTAATATTGACTTTCATGCGTAAACTAATTTTTTTGTTCTCATAACTCAAATATTCATTATATAACTTTAACCACTTCATGCTCTTAAGCCATAAATATAGTAACAATATTCATAATAAGACTGAAGGGCAAACAGTACAGAGCTCAATGAATTATAGCTGTTTTATGTTCATTTTCAATAACAAAATATAGTAGTTCTTGTTAAAACTTTATTCGAGGCTCATGTATCACACTGGTGGATATGTAGCAGATAACGATTAGCAGAGCGATTTTGACAAGCAAAATATTTCTTGTATTCTCTCTGCAGATGTGTGGTAATTTCATTCCATTACAGTTTTGACAGAAAAAAAAAATACAAAAACCTTTGTAAATCTTTTGTATTAAATAATGTGGGAGTCATTTTCAGTGAAAATTGTCAAATATTTATTCAGAAGTAGACTATTTCTTGTACATAGGGGACACTTTAATGTGACAGCCTGTCAGAGGTATTACAATGACGACTGCAGCGTGGTAGTGTTGATCTTGGTTAACGCTGTTGCTGTCACAAGAAAAAATAGAGGTGGGAAAAAACCTTTGGTAACATAATTTAACATGACAGGTAATTGTACTAATTGAATTAAAAAGTAAATGAGTAGTGTTAATGGTCTGAAAGATTGTGTCTATAGGTAAGTTTCTAAAACCAATTTTGATTTAAGATCTGATTAAGTTTTGTGAACTTGCCTTGAGTATTGTTGTTTCATTGACTCAAAATATGAACACCAGACTTTTTATGAAATAATAATTGGAGGACTGCACAAGTATATTTATTTTGTAAAGTGTTTTATCTAAAACTGCTTATAAAGTTTTACTTCCCCTGGTAGGGGAAGAAGAGCAGAAAGAAAACCAAACACACAAACCACTGTTTACAAATGTTCAACTTGCAGACAACTTGGGTGGAAGATGATGTTTTGGCAAGACTTGTAGGAACACAGAAAACTCCTACTTTCACATTTGTTTAAGTAGGAAACTTCAGACTTACAGGACCTTATTTTCTTAGCCTTTTGCTTTTGGCAGCAAAAGGTTATGATTTACTTATCATGAAGGAGAACTGTGGGTTTTCTGATCCATGTTAAGGGGTTCTTGACAAATCCTTTGATACTAATGAAATATTAGGTTGGACCCAAGACTTCAGTTAGTACTTTTCAGCTTAATAATGCACTCTATTAGCATGTGGAAAGTTTTCTGTAGAATCTCGTTTTCATGTGCTGGTACCAATTCAATTTGTTATAGTTACTGACTACTGGAAGATTTACTTAATGTTCATGAGTTGGTGTAGAACTGATATTGTTACTGATGCTCAAGCAAGTAGTGAAGACTTTCAAAGTAATTCAGCTTTACAAGTGTGAAATAACATCACTAAGCCACAGAGAAGTTTGTTCACAAAAATAATAGTGTATTTCATTTATCTGAAATGGGAGAAACAGTGAAATCCTGGAGCTAGGCATACAGGAGAAACTAGATGAGATTAAGCAGATAGTAGAGTTTGTCACAGCAGGGAATGACATGAATTACTGGCGAGGTGTGTAGGTGATGCAGCTCAAAATAGTCTGGACTAGATTCTAGCAAGTGTTATAGAAGAGTTTGTGATTGTCCTGTTTGCATAACAATGATTGAAAAAGGGGCTGGAAAAGCATTGTAGAGGCAAAACTTCAGCTTCTTGGAAGAAAGCTGAAAAAATGGTACTGATTAGTGGCATTCTATGAAATACTGCATTTGGCTTTCAGGGCATATCTGGCAATGGAAGATGCTTTTTTTTTTCCTCCATATAGTTAGAATCTACATGGGAAAGATAGAATTCAGACACAAAGCTGCTATTACTTTGAAGGAGTGATTGAATTGACACATCAAGATGCAGTAGAGAACAGAAGAATATCTACAACAGAAACATCATCCTGGAGAATTATGATATTAAAAACAAATATGTATCAGAGTGATCTTCTCACAGGGTGCTGTGAACCATGCCTTGACCAGTGCTCTGTGAAGAGTTTCCACTGCATGTTTGCAATGTGTCCTGGAATCACCTCTGAGTACAGGATAGCTTGCTGAGACTATTCATCCTCTCCCCTTGGATGAAGGTGTTGTAGGACACAGGGAAGACAATGAAAGCAATGGACTGTGCATAGGGAGATTCCTGTGGTTTGTTTCAGAGGCAGTCTGCTAATTCCGTGTCTGATTAGTCAGAAGAGACCTATGGGGCACAGGATTGCTGTGACCCCAGGATGCTAGTGGGAGCCCCCTGTTTGGAAATACTATAAAGTAGAGTCTACTCTGGCCTGCTTCTACTATGCTTGTGTTAAGTAACCTAGTGTATATTTGTTGTGTTACTGATCCTGATTATAGGCTCTAGCTGTCATGACAGCTTTTAAATACAGTATTTAAAAACCACGGCTAAAGAGATCTTATTAGTGTTTCCACCTATGGTAGGTAGGAAAGGTACTCTTGAAAGTTCCTCACAATATGATGAGATAAATGTAGGTCAGTCTTTGTAAAAATTGAAATGAGTAGAAGGCATGTCACTTTCAGTCATATCAAGGTACGTACACTTGGAAAGTTAGTGGGAACACTTAGCCATAAACACCATATGCACTGGTGATATGCCATTAAAGTGTGACAGGAGCAGTACGTACCTAATGGAGCATAAGATGTTTGATGCTATCACTGTTCATGGAGAGAGAATAATGAAATTAAAGGGCACTACAAAACAGGGGTCCATGAGACAACAGTCAAATCAAAACTAACTCTGGAATGATTAAAGTCACACATCTATAATATATGCCTGGTCAATAAAACGGTGGATTGTGTTTTTCATTACAATAATTTCAGTTATATTTGCTAAATGGCACTTATGTTACAGCTATTTCACTGTTTTCTGACAGAAATAAAATCTGATCAATTCATTTAGGTGAAAAATCTTAACAACAATAGAAAATCCAGAGGCAATTATGAGGCTGACATGGAACAAAAATATTTATAGTATTAAAAAATATCCAAAGACAGGCTATTTTTTTTTGTGCATGTTTATATTTAATTTTGCTTTTCCTGGGCAAGCTGAATGTTGCAACACTGAGTATTTGAGGGTGAAATTGAGTCTTTAGTCACACAAGAGTGACTTCATTCTTTTTGTTTTGAAGTTGAGATAAAGCAATGAATTAACAGCAGGCAAAGTAAATGGACTTTAAATGCTTGAGTTCTTATAGCAGTAGGTGATATTGATTACATAGACAAAAACTAAAGAGATATAATTTGAAGGTGACAGTTTCTTTCAAAATAAAAAGGAGGTAGATAACTGCTTAAGAATTAATTCTCTTTAATATTAATGTTAAGAATTAAATGGAATTTAATTAGGTGTCAATTTTTCTGATTTTTTCTTTTGAAATAGAAGTACTACTTTCAAGGATTTAGCAGAGTATGAAGAGGTAGGTAGGATTCCAGAGAGTTTCTCTTTTCTTTCTTTTTTTTCTTCTAAAAAAAAAAATCCTTCCAAACAATTTAGTTAATGCCAGTAAACCTTACATGTGTTTTATGGATAACAGACAATAATGTAATAACTTAGATAAATCTAGGAAATTAATGCTATATACAAATCCTTGAATTGATCTATTTTCTCTAATTTTGGGTTCAATATCTTTCTTCCAGAGGTATTTGTACAGAGACCTAAGTACTGCTCCATCTATGATATTCTCATCATAATTCTCTGATCTGCAGTGCTTTAAAAACATCTGGTTACCACTGACCTTTTAAAGTGAATGTTGCAAGTTTGGGACAGGGCAGGTGGGTTTGTCAAAACAAAATCAAGATAATGCATAGATATATGGAATTGTTTCATTTCTTCCAGAGGAGGTAGCTGATACGGAGACTGAAAAGTACCAATCCAATTTGAGTATTGGTATGAGCAGGGCTTGCAGGAGTCATCTTAATATTGTGCATTCAATGTGAAGTTCTGTTTCTGAAGAAAACATTCATAAAAACAATTTCACCCTTGCTTATCTGGATATTATTCTAGAAGCCTATATGCAAAAAAGTCAATGGTAAAATTCCTGCTTTTTCTTGAGATTTCCTAGGACATGTCTATTTCAGCCACATCTGGACAAATTTACACTTTGTAAGTTTAGCTTAAGCTACTTGGGATCAGGTATTAGTAATGCCTACACTATCTTGTGTGTTGCTTCTAGTTGTGTAAGCGTGTTTGGAGCATTCTTGCTGCAGGGTGCTGTGAAAGAGTGCGCAGAAGTGATTTTTTTTCTTCCAGCCTTTTAGTCAAGCAGCATCTCTCTTTCACATCCTGTGCTGTAACAATTAGAGCACGTAACCTTCTGGTCCAGGAAGGGGAAGATTTAACTGTTTCCATCAATGTGTCTACAGAAACTTTATATAACACACTTATCAGAAAACTGTATTTTAGTACAGGGAAATTTCTCAGTTTTCTTTGGGGGACACTTTTATTTTAAGTGATTGAACACTTATTGGGCCGAAGCATGAGACAGATGCAGCAAGTGAACTGGCATGTGGAATTGCAGCTTAGTGTTTCTAGTTTATGCTGCAATACCAAGAGCAACAGACTAGAACCTTCATTCTTGCTTGATCCCTTGGCTATACAAGCAGGGTACCCTGGATGCTAGGCAACAGGATAAAATTGTATCTTTGGTTGTCTCTTGATTAACAGTGTAACTCCAGGAGTTATGCATTTCCACTTTTCTCCTCCAGTTTGGGTCAGACCTTTGCAACCCATCTTGGTTACTATAGCAAACTCTGTGGCTTTTGAGCTTTTGCTTTTTCTGAGTTTAGCTTCCTGTGTGTAGATCCGTCAAGACACTAGCATTCATGTTAAACTTGTCTTTTAATCCATTTTCCATAGGATTTTCTGTGATGAAATAATGGCTTTGTCTGAGCTATAGAGAGAACAATTACAGAAGTACTTTTTGCATGGTTAGGTGAGTAATCTGAGGAAAACACACAATCTTTAAAGACTACTAATTCTCATTTTTCTTCAAATAGAGCTCTAAGTTGCTCACATCTCTGGTATTAAAAATGGCATACCAGCTTCTCAGCTGGTGAAATGCAATGATACAGATCTAATACAGATAAAGACTTGGTAGACTGGATGAATGAGTTATTTTCCAAAGGTAGTTTCACACTGACTGCGGACAAATTGTTTTTTACTATCAGATAATTTATAATAATTTTGCAAGATGACAGACCTCTGTACAGTATCTTTCAAGAAGCTCTTTGTCAAAATTGACTTTTCCTATGGAGATATCTAAAATTATGACTTTGATAATTGAATCAATTAATATCAGGAAGAGAAAAGAAAAACTATGCCTGTCATTCAGCATGGCTTTGTTCTAGTAATGACTTCAGAAGTACGAGAGTCCTTGTGTCTGTTATGGCAAGGCTGGAAATCTCTGTAGAACTAAAGAGGACACCTTGTTCAGCGCCACAGTAACTTAAGTGAGGGATTTGTTTTCTGCAAGCTACAACTAAGCTAATCAAGTAGTGGGGGAAAAAATGTTACTTTTTTTTTCCTGTTAGGATTGGAAGCTGTTATGGGGAGATTCCTAGAAAGGGCATCCAAGTTTTTTTTTGCTCTCAAAATAATGCTCTATGACAGTATTTGTACAATGCTGTAAAGCAAGCTACTGCGGTTTATTCATGGAAAGACAGGAACTGAAGTAAAGTGTAGTTGCATTTCCATGCTTGAATCATGGCCTGGATGCCCTTGCTCCTTTTCTTTTTTGTTTTTTTCCTCTGCAACAGTGTTTTATTCATAGCTACCTCTGGCAGAAATAATTTGTTAGTTGGAGGTGAGCTTAATCATTATAACAGTATTTCAGTGGCATTGACTTAGTTATTTATACTTAGTAGTTTTCTAAGTTTTATAGTCTTTTGTACAAAAGAGGCATTATTTTGGACCAGACCATTTTTATTATGTTGGCCTGTGATGTCAGAAGCAGTTGACATCAGGTTGAACCTTCCCACCACTTTCTGGTTACATTTTGTTGCTGTACAACAGATGGCAGCAGAAGTGCAGTACAACAAAATGGTATCTGATGTGAACGTGTGTATGAGAATAAAGTAAAATCTAATTTCTCCATGTGGATGAAATGACACCCATTGACATTCACTGACTCTTACTGAATGCTTATGGAGGCCAAACTATGGATGTGAGCACAGTGAGGTGGTGGGTGGTGTGTTTCAGTAGTGGTGACAGTGAGTGAGTCACCCTGCAGGTGCAGGATTTTATCCATAGCTGGTGGAAAATGGAGTCACCACCATTAGCTATGTTGGAAAAGTGTTTTGTAGCTGGGAATTTACTCTATTAAATAGTTAATAGCTTTAAAACCAAAAGCTACAAAAGATGTGTTGAAGAGCATAATGAAGGTGAGAGAAGCTGTGAAAACTTGCTTGAAGGGGAGAAAAATGTTATAAAATCTGCAGTAGTGTAACAAAGAAACACATAACAAAAGCTAAACTGAAAATGGAACAAGAATACACCCAACATCTAGAAACACTTAATGATAATGACAATTCACACTTAAAACAAGCTGCTAAAATAGTTTACACATTTTTGGTGTGGCTGTAGGGAGTGAGGGGGGAAAGATGGTGTATCTCTCCTGAAAAGATATTTTTTCCAAAAATAGACTTGACAATTGCTCATTTAACCAGGTGAACTGAATGGCCTCAAACTCCGGGAAGTCAGAGCAAAGGTTTATTTCATTTTTCAGTTATTTGAATATATGAATAGATCACTTGGTTTTTTTTTTTATATATATGGGCTTTTAAAAGCCATTAGTGTCAGTTTCCTAAAATGTGGTGAGAAAGACCTTATTTATAAAAGTGTATTGAAGTTAATTAAGTAACAACAAAGCTATTGGAAGAAATACACGGAAGAGCATTCAAAATAATGATGGAATAGAAATCAGAAAATACACTAAAGATTATTGGAACAAGATCACATTTATGAGGTGAAAAAAAAATAGAAAAAAGGATGGGATGGTCTGAACAAATAAAATCATAGAGTGTGATAGACCCCAAGTCTACTTTATTGCTAAGAACATCCCTGTGAGAAATTAATGTGCTGTGTAATGGCCAAAAGTGTATTAAGAACTACAATGAGAGTTAAAAATACTTCTTATTTTTGAACTGCTCTGTAGCATTGGAGATGTCACCTTGGAGATAGGAAGAAAAAAGCTATTCTCTTTCAAGAGGAGCAGGAAATAGGTCTTAACTACAGCTTTTCTAAACAGGCATTTCCCAATTAAATGCAGTGTATCACAGATTCTGGGTTGAAAGGGACCTCAAGAGATTGTCTAGTCCAATTCCCCTGCCAAAGCAGGCTCCCTAGACCAAGTTTCATAGGTAGGTGTCCAGGTGGGTCTTGAATATCTCCAGAGAAAATGACTCCACAACCTCTCTGGGCAACCTGTTCTAGTCAGGCTCTGTCACCCTCTCTGTGAGGAAACTCCCACTCACGTTTGTGCAGAACTTCCTATGCTTCAGTTTGTGGCTGTTTCCCCTTGTCCAATTGCCACACACTGCAGGGAAGTCCCTTTGCCTCCCCTTCCTTAGGTATTTATAGATGTGCATCTGCTCCCCTCTGAGTCCTCTTTTTTTAAGGCTCAGAGATTTCGATGTAAACATTTGAAGGAAAAAATTACTTTTAGAAAATCACTGCTGAGTAGCATATGTGTATAACTGGGGCTCAAAATGAGGATAAATGATAGAGTATTGCTGGTGATATCTATGTATGTGGAAGCAGGTAGAAAGAGCTCACAATGTAAGCATTAGTGAAAGTTTTAAAAAGTATCACTCATAGGATCTCTAGTTTACTTTGGTCTATGTTAAAAAAAAAAAACCTTTTTTTTCTTACATTCTCAGTATTTTGCATTAGTCCATTATATATTATTTGATTTAGTAGTTAGTGGGTAGGGATGGTGATAGGAGAATGGTTGGACTAGATGATCTTGTAGGTCCTTTCCAACCTAATGAACCTATGAATCTATTTTATAATATATAATAATGACAGGAATTCTCATTCAATTTCTTTCAGAGCAGCACTGAAGTTTTTTTTTTAAAAAAAATGCCTGCAGTATATATAAATTTCGCTGGCTTTACTTGAGTTCAATTTTAATAAAAAGTAAATTTGGAAACGCTTTCCCTTTGGATATTATCATCAGTTGGAATAAGATAATTAAATTAAATGACCATGTACTCCTCAAGGAAGCTGCAGTTTCCTTTCAATCACTCTCTTAGGTACTATGATATTACTTTATAACTAAAAAATTATTACTGCATCTAAAAATGTATTTCCAGGTAGTATTTTTATATAAAATTTCCAATCAATTTTAAGGTAACAGAAAATATACCAGAAAAAAATCAAAAACAAACAAACAAACCCAACCAAACACATTTCCTCTATGGCAACCTGAGGTTTTATTTGGAGAAAGTCTTTATACAATTGGCCCAAGATGAAGTTTTCTTAGGTGTATGAAATTCGCTGATTTCCTGGAGGCTTTATATTGCTTACTTAAGGCTACAGTCTAATGAACTAATGACCTCACCATAAACTTTCTCACTGAAAGATTATTTCTATATTTGTATGGTTAAGTAAAACATGCAGTGAGGGAAAATTTAAAAAAACTGATTATATGTCAAAACCATAGATATTTGTCATCTTTACTGACAATCAGAACCCTTGTGTAATAATATAAAAAATAATCCTTGTTAATTTGGTCTCCTTTTATATTAGGCTTGACAACTCAGATCTAGTGTAACAAAATGAAAAATCAGTGATATATATTTCAGAGTGGCATATTAGAAATGTAACTGTACTTTTTTTTGTCATTAAACTATGACTTCTACAACCATCAGGAAATTCCTCAGTGGTATGTAAGTGTCTAAAGTAGATTGTAGGCAATAATGACAACCCTGAAGTGATTTGGCACCTGTGAGCACCAGTGTAAATATCTGTTTCTTTTGGCTAACTTAAGATTCTGTTTTGTTATAAAATGTGCTTATATATCCGTGAATCAGTATGGATCATACCCAACATATTTTGAAATGTCCTAGTAAGTTTTCATGACATTTGTGCTTTATCTTGTGGTGTTACCTCAGTGTACTAGGTTGTGTATGTACTGTTTTGTTACTGGTAGTTGGAGGCCTCAGAGGATGTACTGGCTTGGTAAGGCCTCACAGCTGAGATTCATCAGATAAGGCATGGCAAATATGTATTGCCTTGAACTTCAGTGTTTTGATCTTCCTATTTTTTTTTGTTTGTAACACTTTTCCTGATGGCCTTGAGGCTAAGCTCAGCTTATTTTACTTTTGAATGAGCAATTAACAAATATAAAATGTGTGAGGTAGAGTCAATGTGGATGGTCAGAGAAGAAAGATGTAGTATTGATAACTCAGTAACCAGATAACTTAAAGTGAGTTCTGGAGTGTGAGGGAGGAAACTAAGACTATAACATTCTTCCCAAGAGGATGTTGATGTTGTCAGAGAGAAATGGAGTAGATGCTGGTACTGTAAAGATTTAAGTTGTATTGTTGATTATGAAGACTTTCTGCAATCATGACTTTCTTTCTTTAATAACTTGATCTGAGCTAATTGTTCTTTTATAGACTGCTAAGATCTGCATAATTTTAACAATCATTGGCATAACAATCATGTGATGCATCTTTTTGTTCATTACATGAATTTGAGAATCTCAGTCTAGAGATTTGAGTTGCACATGTAATTTGATGTATTCACATTTGAAAAATAAAATAGAAATTGAGGTCTAATATACTTAAGTACCACAGTGGTGATAACTGTAGCATGGGTGTATTCTGCACTGTACTCTACTGTGTGGGACAGCCAGACTTATCTTTAGTATTCATCAGAATTTCATCACAAATCTAGCACTCTTGGAGAAAGTGAAAAATGGCAGGAAACAATTTTAAAATGTCCACTCCTAATATGACTGCAAAAAACCATATAAACATTATATTGAGTCCATGAAGACTGTGGAATTGGTATGTTTTATTTACAAAACAGGCTGCTGTGCTTGTATTTAATACCTGAACCTAAAATTTATCTCTCTGTGAGAGCTCATATCTCACTTCTTTTTTTTATTGGAGTCCTGACTTTTTGAACTTTAAATCTGGCCAGTATTAGCAATATAGATAGAATGTGGTAGAATTGGTAGTGGAAATGCAAGTATCACAACATTTCATGAAGGCACATAGCTAACTAATACAGCTAGACAAACCAACAGGTGGACTGATATTAAAAAAAAAAAAAAAGAACAACTTAGTGCTCTAAATTAATGTGACATCTTGAGGAAAAAGTTCAGAAGAAATGTTTGAAGTCTCTAGTCCACTGTGGGAAGGTATTTAATTCCAAATGGAAGAATGCAGGTATTTTAAAATGATATGATTGTTTTTAAATTTCTTTTCAATGTCATACCTTTTCCATTTCCAATGTCTTGTTGTCAGGGAACACAGCCCTCTAAAGGGATGATGAGTGGGAGTGTACCAGAGCTGGAACTAAGGGTCTGAAGTTTAATGTGGGTTTGTGTCTTGTGCCTGAGTCCTGCTTCTGAGACTTTCTCATGAGAGGATCTTAATGATGAATAAGGTAAGAGGCATTACAGATGTTTTCCACACAGGATGCTTAATTTTAATGATTTTTTTTTTACAGGCTCTGCTATATGGAAATGAAGTGATCATACAGCTCTCTTCAATTCTTCTGAGATATTCTGAAGTAAGTCAATGGACTAAAAGTTTATTGCAGTAACAGTATCCACATATAGGCTGCATTTACCTGTGCAGGTAGTATCTTTACATAAGCCTTATTTTGCAAAGGAATTTGTTCTTCCTAAGTGGTAATGCTAATTGGAATTTGCTGTTATAGACATCAGCGTAAAAGTTTTCATAAGTCTCTGCTACTCACTTTATCAATGAAAAGCTTTTTTTGCAAATAGTATGGTATGCATTTAGGGAAGATAGTAGCTTAAGTATCCATCAGAAGTAAAATACATGGAGAGTTCTTATGAACAATTTATATTTTCAAGGTGTGATATCTAGTCTCTCACTTGAAATAAATTAGTAAATGATGTAGGACTCTGCAATTACTTGTACATGCACTAATGGTATATGAATGTGTGCACATATCCTCATTTGAAGGAATCTGGAGAGGTTAGCAGGGAGGAGAAAAAAAAAGCCTTGGGAGATTGTTGCCTACTACAACAGATTTGCTATGGTGAACTGTAGATTGGTCATTCTTTTCTAAAGCTGTCCTTTTATCAATACCTGATTTAAACCTGCTGTATCTTTATTGAGATTTTCTGTTGAGGTTCCAGATCTTTGGTCATTATAGTTTTTACTCTATTTTTATTGGTATATACCATTTTATCTAGTTATCTGAGCATGGTTTCTTTAGTTTGTATTGCATCCCTTGGGAAAGGAAGACTTTTATTGCAGTCTCTCTAACTGTAATATTTCCTTGTTTTCATGAATTTGCTCAAGTCAGAAACCTCTTGCAGTTCAAGTATTCCCTGACATGTGTCCAGAGCTTAAATACTTCTGTAGATATCAGAGTGATATGCAAATCTAAGTCACTTCTGTCTCAGAATGGAAATTTTCATTTATAATTCCTCTTGTGATTGTGAGGATAAGCTTCATGGGTGGGCTGGAATGAGAAGTGGTTGCATTCAAAACTATGAACACTTCAATAGACACTGAACAAGAGGGGCATGTGTATGTATAGGTTTATCTTCAGCCCTCTTTATGAGGGTTGAGGAAAACGGAATAACAACAGCATCAAGAATCTCATAATTTCTCACAACTTGAGTCTCTTATCATAAATGCTTAAGTTCTAAAAGGAGGTTGAAATCTACCTGCTCCATTCAAACTGTTCTGAGTGGGAGCTGAAGAGGAAGTCTCCTTATCCTAAAAACTAAATTGAAGTCTGAGTGTAAGAGGGCATGTGAACAAATGCTGTTAAACTCAAGCAGAAGAGCAGACAACCACAGATGCTTACACAAATCCACATAGTGGAAAAGGGTGTTTGTTAAAACCTAGAAATTCCCAATGAAGCCTTCAGTTCACTCGGTGAAATAAAGGCCTGTGTTTCATCTTCCTCCTGAGGAGCTTAGCCTTTACATTCTACTAGAAGATATAGTAGGAGGAGAAAGGAAGTTCTCGAGGAGTCTTCATTTTCTTTCTCCTGAAACTCAGGAGGAGGTATCTTTTCACTGTTGAAGTTGTAGAGGAAAAATGATGTTCCAAGTTATGTATCTACATTTCTTACTATGGTGCAGACCTGTGAAAGCCTGTGTGTACTAGATATCTTTATCGCATGCTGCTACTAGTTCTCTTTAGTGGAGTTATAAACAGTTAAATCTTGATGAAATGCTGTCAGTTGAGGTTAATTTTGTAAACCTACATATGTGCAAAACTGTACTTACTGCGTGAGTGGGTCTGTCCTCAGCTAGCTTTTAGCTTATCTCTAGAAGTGTCCCATGTCATATCTACAAAAATAACCAAAAGCAGTATATAACATTATATTGGAATGTTTAATCTTTTCATATGCTACCTGTAATGTCCTGACATCTTTAGGTTTGTGTTCCTCTTTGCTGTTTCTTTAATTGAGTCTTTGTGATATTACACTGTCTCCAGTCTCATCATGACTATGTATTCAGTGTAATAAACTACAAGAACAATTTAACAGTCCACAAACTAAAACTATTAATGATTAATTCATTTGTTTTGCTTCTGTATTTTTTTCAACACTATTTTAATTGGTTTTACACAGCTTTGAAATCACACCAGAACTTGTGCTTAAATTTACTGGATATACAGAAGTCATGACTGATTGCCTATTTCTTCATTCTTCAATGTGCAGTTTAATCAAACCAGGAAGCAAATTTGTACCGTGGTCCTTATCTTTCCAGGCAAATAATATTTCCTGGAAATATAGTTTTAAATACCCTTAAACTGATTTCCACTGTTTATGTTTGTATACTTCATGCATTGTGAAGTGATATGCAGGACTTTCCCAACAGTGGTGGATTTGCTTATATGGAGGCTGCTCTGAAAGCAGTACCTCCTGTTTCTTTATGATGTCCCACAGTATCAGATGCTGTTGGTATGGCAGTAGGGGTTGAACCTTTCTACCAATGTTTCAGTACATTTTGTTGTTGTGTAGCAGATGAGCAATCTGACAAAATGGCAGTGGACATAAGTGTATATGAAGAAAATGTGTCATTGAACTACTCCATGTGGAAAAAAATTGTGTCCACTGACATTCCTCAGTACTTGTTGAACTTCTATGGAGGCCAAACAGTGGATGTGAGCACAGTGAGGCAGTGGGTGGTGAATTTCAACAATACTGTTGTGAAATAGTGGGCCATCTCTGCTGGTGCAGATTCTTGTACGTGTGGCATGTACACTCTTGTTCATCACTAGCAAAAATGCATAAAATTATTGTGACTTTAAAAATAGTGCTTTGTACCTAAGTATTTTCTCTATTAAATAGTTCTATTCTGTTCTTTTGTTCTTTTTTTCTGTATTATTTCCATAGAAATAGAAGGCATTAGTTCCAGATCAACCTATGTAATTGGGTACACAGGTTCTTAATTAGATGGGGCTACATGATATAGACAGTTTAGATAGAGAACAGCTTTTTATAGAAATTTACAGTCTAAAGTCAATACTTGGCCAATGGATTTACCACATGTGCGTTCTTCTGCATACAAAATTAGTAAAGAAAATATGGAATTACTACCATTTAAAATGATAGCTCTTAAGCCCAGAAAAACTTGTTTGTTTTTTTTCAAATAAAGTGCTACAATAAAGAAATACTTATTTTGAAGTAAACATTTGTTCTAATTCTTACTCTGTAGGCTTGAACTTGTATGTTCTCCATATTTAAATGATGCAATTAACAAGCTTTAATACGTTTCAGGGATTTTTTTTCCAGTTGGTAGTAAACCTTTCTATATGCAGAAAAATATTCATGAACTTGAAGTATATTTACAACTGCGTTGCTGAGCTTTGGCTCAAATAGAATGTTTATAATTGAGTCCTGAACTGAACTATGTTTTGTGATTCATAATCTAGCCTTCACTATAACACCTCTCTAATGGTAGATTTACACATGTGAAGACTATATAGGAGAATTTTCACATTTGAATTTCA
Source organism: Odontophorus gujanensis (assembly GCA_013399175.1). Classification (NCBI taxonomy): domain Eukaryota; kingdom Metazoa; phylum Chordata; class Aves; order Galliformes; family Odontophoridae; genus Odontophorus; species Odontophorus gujanensis. The sequence goes on along the minus strand of VXAB01010420.1, from coordinate 389,851 downwards.
ATCATTTTTTTAATTGAAAAACAATTCTGCAAGAAAATCACACAAAGATCCTAGAGAAACTGAAATTGCAGTCTAAATCATGACTGCAATTAAAACTCTTCTGATGCACATATGTTTTTGATTTAATATGAAGGCTTCACGTTTACTATTTTACTTTAATTTACAAATTTGGCTATGAGCATTGGTAAATGAAACTTTTTTTTTCTGCTGAAGCCTAGCATGCACAATAGTTGTTTTTTAAAGCCTTTCCCTGTCAGATGTCTTCATGTCTCCAATATCTTCTTCATTCCTTTCTTCAAAACCAGTGTGACATTATGTACCTTCCAGCCCTGTGGTGTTTGTTGCCCTTCATGTGCCATTGAGTTTATCTGATAGTTTTCACATTTCTCCTTGACTTCTGTAGAACTGTAAAACGATTCTTCTGAGCCTGGAGCTTGCACTGCTTTGTATAGCTATAATTGCCTAAACACTTTTTCTGTGCAAAATTGCAAAAATGGGAAAAACATTTTTTCTATCCTCCTTTTGGGTGTTGGTTTCCAGCCATTTTTACTTTTTTTTTTCCAGTGATGTTATATTTATCCATCTTCAACAATAGAATAGCCCTTTCCTCTTCTTTTTCTGTTTGCTTCCTATGGTTATGTAAATAGAAGAACGTTTTAAAGTAAATCCTGATTTATCCTGCTATCTTTATTTTATTAGGTGCTTTTCTGCCATCTTCCTTATTAATCTTCCTTATTAATTTTCTGAAGACTCTAACAGACTTCTGTTCACTATTCATTGTTTTCTTCCTCTGGGCCCCTCTCAGGAAAGGAAACATTTTTCTCTAAACACTCTTTACTTTGTCTTATTTATACCCATTCTCTGCTTTATTTCTGATGTATTTTTACTAAGTATCATTATTATGCTTGCATTGTTTGTCTTTACTAAGTATCTTGCACCCATCAGGTTGACTCAAGGAAGTTTCTTTTTTATTTTATTTTGATTACAAGCACAGCAATCTTACCTGCCTTCACAATTTTTCTCTTGCTTTTAAATCTTTGCACATATTCTGTGTATTACTTTATATCAAGAAAACCGAGCTGTTATTTGTTTCAGAGTTGAATGTGGATACTGCTTTGTATTATATGTGTGTATCTAACTGTTCCTCCAATCTCATTACTGCACTTAATATACTCCAGGCTTTACTTAGGTAATAAAAAATCTCTCTTCTTAGTACTTTGGCCTCTTTACACTTTTATTTGCTCAGTCAGTTTATAGTCTTCTTGCCCTTTCTTTGTTGAGGAATTATAATAGATTTCTGTAACTACAATAGTTTGCACTTTAGAATGTCTACAGTCTCAACCTGTAAAGACTTCAGCTGATGTAGTTTCCACCTGAGTGTAATAGTGTTAAGTAGATCTAATAAAGACACATACTGTTAGCAAAATATGTGTCTTCTACTGTCTGCATTATACCATTATGCATGTGATACTTAGAGATATAAATGCTGTGGTAACCTTTGGTAAACTTCTGTTTGCTGAAACCTGACAAAACGTATGTTGCGAAACGTCCCGGTGTCCAGGAGTTAAATACTGACCCACTCTTCAGTCTTCTTTGGAAAAAATGTTATTCTAATCACTTTAAAAGAAACAAAGAATTAGGTACGGACATTGATTTGATGAAAGAAACCTATCTGAAGAAGAAAGTCTCGAGTCAGAAAGACTGTGATATTTTACAGAGCCTTAAAGTGTAGAAATTCAGCGTTGTTCTTTGGTATAACACAGCTGAAGTTTAAGATCACTACATGAGTCTCTCAGGGGAACATTGTTACTAATTCTGATACTTGTTCAGTGAGTGCTGCTGGAGAACTACTTTATTTCTGTTGAATTTATTTTGTACTACTTCTGGGAGAGGTTTTCCATTGAGCTTGTGTGTTAGCTTTGCTGCAAAGAAAATTCTGATAAAAAAAAAAATCTACTAATTTCCAGATTGTAAAGGATTTTGCACTTCTAATACTAAACTGTTCCTAGTGAAACAAAATGCCCCCCAACCCTCTGGAGCAAAACCTTTCCCTAACCCATACCTGACCGTCCCCTGACACAGCTCCTTACTGTTCCACTGGGCCCTGTCACTGTCTCCAGAGTAGAGGTCAGTGCTGCCTCTCTGCTCCCTGTGAGGAGCTGTAGGCAGCCATGAAGCTTCCCTTTAGCCACCTCTGCTTTGGGCTGAGCAAGGGGCCTCAGCTGCTTCTCATGTGTCTTGCTCTCTGGACTCTTGTATGTCTTTGATGTCCTTCATTGGATGCTCTACAACAGTTTAGTTTAATAGGATCACTTTGTATGGGAACTACTAAGTCACATCCTGAACCAGTGATTGAGCACCTGGTGAAGGGATAGCCAAGACCTGGGAGCACAGGTGAAAGCAATTCACCTGTAGAATCTGGTTACCTCCCTCCGTAAGTCTCATTCAAGGGTTGGCTGCTACAAAGGAAGGATCTGTACCTGGAGATTCCTCCTTTTGGAGTATTTGATGAACCTTGATCCTTTGAATAGGTAAGCAAATAGTTTTCTTTAACTGGGTTGTGACCATCACCCTTTTTTGGGCTGTTTAGAATTGGTTGTCTGCTGTTGCCTTTTCCTATGCACATGCAATACTCTGTTTTCTGAAAAACAGAGCAAGAAGAATAGTAATACTAGAAATGTTTTTAATGAGTCTTCTCTTCTCAAAATGGAAGAGATGAAGAAGCATTTTCCTACTGTGTATAGGAATGAATGTCAATTACTTTCTCCCTCCAGAATTACTTTTTAGGCTAACCAGTTAAGGCAATCATTGCTTGTTGTTTTTGAAATTGGACATTAGAGACAAACCTTCAGTGTTGTGTTACTGGAGTTGTTCTGTTTTTCTTTAAAATTTTTCAGAGTATTCACATTAATTGCTATCCCTGAACTTGACACTCTTTGATACGTGTCAGTATTCACATATAGTTTATTTAAATTGTGTATTCTTCGAGTCTTTTCTTCCCCTCCCTGATAACACTCTGTAAAAATAATACTTCTCTAAAGAACCTCAACACTGTGCCATGGTTTGTGTCCAGTGCATCCTATTTTATTTTTAATGGGAGAAAAATAGTTCGGTGTGTTTCATTCTTATTTTCTTTAGGGAGTATTTGTTAGCCTTAAAACATTAGGATCACTCAATCGAATATTTTATTGATTTTTAGTTGCTGTGCACTAAAGTCATTGTTTAAGATGTTAACAGTGCTATTTTCAAGGCAGGAATTTTTGTGCTAGCTGCAGTCATAACTGTTAAACTAAGTTTGCTTGCTAAAACATTTACTGATGTAGCAAACTGTATATCTATAATTTGTGGTACATTGTTGTGAAGAAATTCCAGACCTCTGAATGAGATGATTTTGGAACTGGAAACACTGTCGTATGTGAGGTAATTGAGGACTCAAGCTTGGTACCACTAGATGTCATGTGGTTATATTAGTATTCTTGGCACTAATGCAGATGTCTCTAATAAAACTGCTATTAAACATCTGTTCTTAATTTTCTATTTTAACCTGTGGGATTAATGCTGCAAACTGAGGAACTATTGTTTGGGCTGTGCTCTATGTAACTGGGAGAGTAGTCTAGATTGGCATAAGTGGATGTATGTTGTGAAACTTTAAATAGAAGTCATAGAAAATACAGTTTCCTCTATGAATAACTCTCAAGCTATAGAAGTTTACAACTGCAGAATTCTAAATTCTGTTGTTCAGAAGAATGGATTATGAAGGGGCACATCTCTGCCCACTGCAGGCCTTCTTGCAGCTTGACAACCCAAAAGCTTTCAACTTCAGGAGGCCTTCTTGGAGTCTGTGGGACTTGGCTCCCTGGCCGTGATTAAGATTGAAAACTTTCTCACTGTTGGTCACACAGATCCACCCACACTTTTTCAAGCAAATACGTATTTTTTTTCTTTGCTTTTATGTAATCAACATCAGTAAATTCCTGGAGCTGGAGGGTGGCTGGCAATGTATGATGGTCAATTTTGTAATTACAGATACATTTCCTGAGTAATTATTTACTTTTCTTTCCATGTGTAATTTGAGGAAGCAATCTCAGTATCTCTGAGCACAAATAATTACTAGTTAAGTACTTCCCAGATGATTTGTGTAAATACACAATCATGTCACTTTGTTGATAATGTATTGCCTTCATTTTTGTACAATCTGTAATAAATTAAGTCAATGTTTCTGATTTTTTGTTTTCAAAACAGTGGGATAACCATTAGTATGAGCATATAGTAATACTACTCATTTTGATTGTATCTTGTAATGTTTTGCCTAAAACTTCTCTTCAGCAAGGCTGAACAAGACTTTGATACCAGAAATATCAATATAACAATGATTCTTTTCATTATTCTGTTAATTTATTATTATTTAAATTGGAGGGATTTTTTCATTTTACATCAGAGGAAGATCTGTCATATCAGTCCTTTTTTTTTTTTTTTTCTTCCTTGAGATCAACAATCTATTTCAAACAGAAGATGTCAAACAATTACTATGCTGCAGTAAAGTGTTTTCCTAAGTACTCTGGATTTATTTTTGTTACGGCTAATCATAAAAAGAAATGTGTGGGAGCTAAATCAAATAAAGAGGGAATCAGAGGCGATAAGTATTTTAAAGTGTTGGATAATATTGTGAAGTTGATGTTCAGGTTGTATGCGTTTGCTGGTACCCACATATAGTAAAACATTACAATTTATACTCGCACAACCTGTATATGTTATAAAAGCATAACAATATATTTCTTTCATGGTTCTACTGACATGGGAAAAATACTTCAGGTTCTATATCAGATTCTGTAGTGTCATCAGCTGTTACTATTTTAAACTATACCTCTATGCAGTGCAATGGAATATAATTTAGTTTATACTCTTTTTCACTTTTGTTTGTTTGTTGTTTGTTTTGTTGTTTTTTTTTGTTTTGTTTTTACAATGCATGAAAAAAGCGTATGTTCATAAGACATACCTGGTATATATTAATGGATCCTTGGCTTCAGACTTGTTGTCGTGAATGCTGTCATTTGTAGAGCATTGCCCTTGGCCATCGGTGCTGACTGAATGGTTTGAAGCTGGCATCTGCTCCCATGGTTTTGTCCTGTAACACAGATTTTAGTAATTTATATGACAAATATAGCTACACCACAAGCTAAAAGGTAAACAATACTCTAATTTTCCTTTCTTAAAATTTTACATTCATAAATGTTCAATTTTTATCACACAAACCAGAAAAAAAATATGCTATGAATTTTCACCTTTGAAATTTCAGCATTCTGTATCATGTGAAGTAGCAGACTCCAACTATTCCTATGAAATGAATATATCTTAACTATGTTTTGATTAAATACGCTTGTTTCTGCTAGTTTGTAACTTTGCAGCAATAGCTGTGTTCCTGGTGATGATGGACTTTCATGTTGTGGTGGTTTTGCATTCTAGAACTTCTGCATTGCTCAAAATTTTATTTCACACAGACCAGGTCAGTTTTACAGAACCTTACCTATGTGACACAGAAAAATAACACAGTTTTCTAAAAAAATACTTCAATAGTTAATCTTTATTGAAATAGTCTGACACAATTCTCTACATGATCAAAATTTTCTTTGTTAGATTATGATTTCTTGAGGTAATTGCCTGTATTCCCTTCCTATTTCATTTCCTTTCTTTCCTTCTCTTTCTCCTTTCAGATAAAACAGTGTAAGTTTCTGGTAGAATAAGTAGTCACAGAATTCTTGAAAGCTAATCTCATTCACAGAATCATTTTGTTTGAATTAGTCATATTTCGATTTATTTTTTTCTCAAGTAAATTATCAAAACCAGAATGAAGAGATGACTTGCTGATAGATGAAAAAGATCTATCTAGTTAGCAATCAGTAGTTCTCAAATATTTTAAGGAAGCATTCAGTATCTGTTTGGTCAAGTTCCTGGTCTACTTCAGCAAGCTCAGAATTCAACGGTGGTATCCCCTCTCATTTGGCTAGAAGTATTGGGAAGCTCCCTGCTGAAGTAAGACATGTTGAAGCTTAAGATTAATTGTCTTTTCCTTATTGTCTTTATTCTCCTCTTCAATCATTTGATCTCTCAATGATGTCTAGAGATGCATTCTGAGCTTCCATTTTTAAGATGGATGTGGCTATCTGAGAGATGCATCATTTTTGCATTTAGAAGACAGTTAAATAGCATGCATAGTTCAGCCTATATGCACAGAAGTCCAGGAAGTCATAGCATGGTTAAAATTCAGGCTTAGCATCCTGTCCCCTTCCCTTGATGCTCCTATTAATTCCAGAGCAACCTCTATCATGACAACATAAGCATTTCAAAATGCTGTTAGGTTTCCATTATTGCTCTCTCTAAGGAAAGTGAGTCACACTTTGAGTCTATGTGCATTTCATGAAAATGAGTAATTGTAAAAGACTGTATCAAAATGACCTTGGCAGATGTCAACACCAGCATTGCTGATGCATTTAAGTGCCTTTTCTAAGTGGGAGTCATCAGCCATGCAATTATCTAGTAGTCAAGGAAGAATTTTTTTTCATACTAAGTGAATGATATAGGACTTGCAGAGCTTGACTATGTGGTTACAAGGTTAACTTTCCATTACTCTTTAGATATCTAATAAAAAATTCTGCATATGCTTTTTGTTCAGCTTCATTGTGAGGTTTTCATCAAAAATATAGAGAAGGTAAAAGTTAGGCACTGTCATCTGGACAATAATATTTTAGAATACAGTAAAAGCAACTAATGGAATGTACTGACATAATGTGTGCATTTATTTTAATTGAAAATGTGATGTAGACAATATGGAAAATGAATTCTAAGTTCTTGTTTGGAAATGCCTTCACTGTGTTTAAAGACATTCAGAAATCCTTTTTTCTTAGACATTAGTTAACCTAAAAAATATTTTGAAATTGAACTTCATAATATAAAACATGTAAACTCTACATTTGTCTTAATGCATCCAAACCCGTTCTATCTATAAATCATTAAGCATCTCACAAGAATAGTCTTCCTTATATTTACTGCGTATCTCTATTCCTTTATGATCAGAGTATTTTAAGACTTTATAAACTCTTGACTGGAGCATTACCTGTATGAAATACCAAACATGAAATCTTTCTTTCTTATCCTGGCTTTAATAACCACATCTTGAGCAGTTTCTATTTTTTAAGTGTGTTTACTGAAATCACTTGTTATCCATTATTAACGCTATCACAATGGTAAGAAGTCAGCCTTTTCTGCACTTGCACTACAGTTTATGTTTGGACTAGATGATCTTGTAGGTCCCTTCCAACCTTGTGATTCTACGGCTCTACCATTCTAAACCTTGTTATTAAACAGAGCAGTCAGGAAATGCAGTTTGCTCTTATCATTAGACTGTTATTTTTCATGATGCAAAGAAGTGTTATTACTGTAACTTAATTTTAACCATCATGGGTATTTGTAACATAGACCAGTGTGCAGTATGTCAGACTCTGACCCCCAAGACCAGAACAAACATGGGTCATAAGTTAGGTGAATTAGCAAACCTGTGTGAAATTCCACTTAACATGTGTCTGCAGTACACAGTTTCCTCTCATGAACATGAATATTAATTAATTAGACATACTATCATTAAATCACTCTCTAAATGATTATTTCTGAATGCCTTAATATCCCTATACTATCACGTCAGAAGCTATGGCAACAACAACTCCAGAAGCATGGAAAGTTTATCAATGGATTTCTGTACGATTTAGGAGCTTTTAAGGAGCTGAGTTGAAATAATTGTTTGTCATCTAACTGCTTACTTTAAATGCTGTCTTTGATATCTGCTGGGATAAAGGGATAGACAGCATATGTTGTTGGCCAGAATATGTATGAGTTAGATGTGGACTGGAGATGAGCAATGTCTGGAGAAAACGCTGCTGATCTTTGATTTCAGAATAGGCTTTATTTTTTTTCTTTTAATTGAGCATACTTGATAACCCTTTTTTCTTACTTGTTTCAAAGCAGTTCTATTTTATGTAAAGAAGTGACTAAGATAACTTGCAAACATCAGTGTTAAAAAGATAGTTGTCACTGCTATCATTATGCAACTAATAATGATGATTATGGATAGATAAATACAATGTGATTTCCTTAATGCTACTTTAGTCCGTGAATTTCAGAAGAGGATTTTAAGTATCTAAAATGAAAGAGATCTGACATAGCATACTATATTAATACCCAAATTTTAGGTTCAAACAAGGGCAGTCAGAAGCACAGGTGAATAAAATGGCTAAAGTGAAGCTTAACGTGTACCTGTTGTATTCAGTGCTGAAAGATCCCTGAATAACATCATGAAAATGTAGAAACAAAAAAGAAACAATTAGTTGGCTATACATATATAACAAGTATAGTGATAAGAATTACCTACATGAAGAGAATATTTGCTTGTTGCAGTGTTTAACAAGTGTGTATAGAAGTGGCCTAGTTAATACAGTGTACTGAATTTCTTCTCTTCTGGACACATCTCACAAAATGCTTTTAAGGAATAACAGTCATTTCAAAAGATCCTCTCATAGGCAAGTAATTCTTTAAATTAAATAGTTAAAAAAGACAGGATTATGATTTTCTTGAAAGTCTGGGATCACAAACTTTTGCAAGAGTTCAATCCTGGAACCTGTACTGTTCAAAATAGTGGAAAATGGCCCCGGAAAGGAAGAGAATGGTGAGATGGGATTATACGCTGATGATACAAAGTTGTTCACAGTAGTGATGATGAGAAATAACTGAATAATTACAGAAGGACATTATGAAGCTTGAGTAACTAGCTAACAAACTAGCTAATCAAACAGCTTATAAAAAATATTGTAGGCAAATATTAAGTAATGCTTATGTGGGGTGGGGAATCTTAATTTCACTTAAAAAGTGATGAACTCTAAGGTGTCTCACCACTCAATATTGAGATTTTGTAGTAGATTGTTTCATCCAAATATCAGCTCAGTACTCAATAGCGATCAAAAAAGCATGCCAAATTAGTAATTACTAGGGGGAAGAAAATGTAGGAAATCAGAATTTTATTATTCAACTGATCATACCCTGCATGCTGCAGTCCATGCTGGTCCCCTCATCTCAAATATATTATTTTGCAATTTGAAAGACATGAGAAATGTGAGATGAGAGACAACTTTTGTTGCTGGTGTAGTTATGATTTTTTTTTGTAAACTTAGTGCTAAAACTTGAAGAAGAAACAAAGCAACTAAACAAGTCAGTATGATACACTGCATAAAATTCACTGCATTAATTTGTTTTATTGAAGAATTAAATGAGGAATTAAAGACCTGCCAATTTTTCAATTAGGAACAATTGCAAAGCAATCTTTAGTGANATTTATTTCAATATAAGGTGTTGAGTCTTTCCTAGGAATGTGTTCTATATCTTTACTACAGTAAACAAAGACAAATGAGTCACTTTTCAGAAACAGATGTTAGGAATATTATAATTTTTTAGAAAATATTGATAGGTTAACTACAAAATAATTTCAGAGAAATATTTGAGTTTGGAGATCTCAGACAAGATTAATTTTCAAATGTTACTTAACTGTTACAGCACACCAATTTTTAATCTGTGTAATTAGAGGCTTTAAAGGAGAAAATTTTACTGAGAAAATTTTATTNTACAGAAGGACATTATGAAGCTTGAGTAACTAGCTAACAAACTAGCTAATCAAACAGCTTATAAAAAATATTGTAGGCAAATATTAAGTAATGCTTATGTGGGGTGGGGAATCTTAATTTCACTTAAAAAGTGATGAACTCTAAGGTGTCTCACCACTCAATATTGAGATTTTGTAGTAGATTGTTTCATCCAAATATCAGCTCAGTACTCAATAGCGATCAAAAAAGCATGCCAAATTAGTAATTACTAGGGGGAAGAAAATGTAGGAAATCAGAATTTTATTATTCAACTGATCATACCCTGCATGCTGCAGTCCATGCTGGTCCCCTCATCTCAAATATATTATTTTGCAATTTGAAAGACATGAGAAATGTGAGATGAGAGACAACTTTTGTTGCTGGTGTAGTTATGATTTTTTTTTGTAAACTTGGTGCTAAAACTTGAAGAAGAAACAAAGCAACTAAACAAGTCAGTATGATACACTGCATAAAATTCACTGCATTAATTTGTTTTATTGAAGAATTAAATGAGGAATTAAAGACCTGCCAATTTTTCAATTAGGAACAATTGCAAAGCAATCTTTAGTGAAATTTAAGGAAGAAAAAGAAGAACAACAACAGTGTGTCTCTGTACTAATGGAATATAAGAACAGAAACAAAGAAGAGACCTTAGCAAACAATTTTTAAACCTGAATGCTATGCTGACAATTCAATTTCATCAGTGTAAGTGATCATGTTATTAGAATGTTTCATTTTGCTGTATCTAAAAGTGCAGTACAGTGGAAGTTACAACAATGTTGTGCATAAATTCTAATACCTTACTAAATCAAAGTTTATGCCTGTAAAAACTTTGCACTCTTAACAATTTTAAATAGTTTGTATATAATAAACAGTTTTTTTAAGTTTTTTATGAAGATTTATGCATGTTTTGAAATGCTTACTCAGTTTGTTTCATCAGCTACCTGTAAATTACAAGCTACATTAAAATAGCTTATGACAAACTCAAATCTCCCTTTTTTTGTCAGTTTTAATTCAATTTTATTGAATATGCCTTAGTAATTATTTATAAATATCTACCAATCGATTATAAGCCTCAACCAATCTGGAAAGGAGAAATTTTTTCTAATGTGAAAAAATGATCAGCTGAATAGTGGGTACTAGACTACCTCCTGAGTGTGAGTTTACTCTGGCTTCTGAAAAGGGTTTGTCCCCTTTGCTTTTAAGTACCACTGTCTCTAGGGAGAAGGGTTAAAAAAAAAAGGAGAAAGTCTGTTGCGATTTGGAGATTTGAGACGAAATATTGGAGATATCTCCTCCTTTCTGTGTCTAGCCAAAATTTTCTATGTGAATTTGACCAACTCACTCTATTGCTCTAAGCATGAATTCAGTTCTTTGGGGAACCCTACTATTCTCAGATGACATTTCTGTATACTCTTTTAACCTAAACACTGGTTTATCTCAATTCAAGTTTATGTCAGGTTTGATCTCCATCTATATTTTTCTGTAACTATTATAAAAACTTGATACCAACTAGATGGCATATAATTTTTCTTGTTTGCTGAACTACGAGCGTCTTTTTTTATACAGAAACACAGAGACACTATTCCTTTCTCTTTTCATCCATGAATGTAGAATGTTTGTTTTGTTCCTATGGATTTCTCTGGTGATAAAGATAATATATTTAGTGTGATCATAAGCATAATCACCAGTTTTTTGGGGGGGCAGAACCTTGCAGAAAGTGACTGACTTATCAGTGATTGAGAGAGGCTGGGCCATTTCATCAACTTTTTATGGACCAAAAATTCAGGGTGAAATTCTACCAATGCTATAAGCAATGTGACTACTGCCTTATTCCATTTATCACATTTCTCTGAACTCTTCTAATTCTGTAAAGTGCAATATGGTATAAACAATGATTTATTTCTCCATGGCAATAAGCTATATCAATAAGATATATCAAATTAATTTCTTCCTTGCTATTATGGAAAGCCTTGTCATGACTCTTGAGTTAAGGAGTTCAATTTGAATTTAAATCAGGTATTGAACATCTTTGCGTTCTTTGAGAAATGCTGCATGTTCTTCACAGAATTACATTTATTCTTTGGGCACAGAATTGATGTGTGAAGTCATTAATTAACTTACATTAATTACATGCCAGATCCTTTAGGGAATTTAGCAACTTTGTCCTTTCTTTGTCACTGTAGATTTGAGCAAAATAATAGAAACACTTTTATGTGCATGTTAAAATGGGTTGAAATCTCTTACAGATTCTGCCAGAATTGTAATTGATCATAGAAAGGCTTAGGCTGGAAGAGATCTTAATGTTTATCTAGTTCTAATCTCATCGCCACCTTATAGATGAGGTTATTAGCTTATTAATAGTGTTTATTCTATTTGTCATTGTCAACAACAGATAATATGTTCTGAACAATGGCTCAGCAAGGTCTATCATGGCAGAAGAAATAATGTAAGCAATTACTTGATTCCCTTCTAGAAAGCAGGGTGACAACATAGATGGGGCATTCCCTGAGGTAGAATTACTGTAGTCCCCTTGTTCTCACTTTCCGGGCTCTGCTGCCCCATATTACTCATTAAGTCAAGTCCATGGGGGATGTGAAAAAGGGAGCCCAGCAAGTCCAGATCTTCTACTTCTGTTTGTTATGACTTTAAACAGGGAGACAGCCTGGCAAAATAAAGATCAGATTCAGCTCCTTTCTCTCTGCTTAGGCAGACAGCCAGTTCTTGTATCAGAGCAATCCACTTGCTTTCTGCTGGTCAATAGCACCTATGAATCTGTCCTAAAAGTAAACAATAATAATTAAAAAAAAATACTTATTTTGAATACCTATTTCTTTCACTAGACTAAGGATAACATACAGTAGCATTAATTTCTTTTTAAGTCCTTTTGGAAGGAAAAAGAGTGTTAAGGTAGGATAAGTATGAATAATTTAAAGACATAAAACTATGCAGGAATTTTATAATTATTTCCATTGTAAGGATCCAAGGCTTTCAAATTAAAGTTAATTTACCTTTACAAGAATTGTTATCATTTTAAAATCTGAAGTGTGAGATTAAAGCCACCACACAGTCTTAATTTGGTCCAGCAATGATACCTAGTGAGAAAAGATTTATCTATATAATAAAAAATATGCCATTAAAATCTAGCTAAATCTAATCTGAGGTTTCCAACTTTAAAATGTACTTTCCATAACTATATGCTTATTACTTCATGTCAGTTTAAAGCTGTGGTAAGGTTATTGCATGTAGCATCTTAATATATATTTTATTTGTGAGTTACATACATAATTCATATTTATTGAAACAGTTTATGAATATGTCCAAGGTGAGTCAGTTGACCCTGAAATTCAGTTTTAGGCCTTCTAAATGAAACCAGTAAAACAGTTCACTTGGTGCTATTAAATTAGTCAGTGTTACAAAGATCGGAATTATACCATGAAGTGTGCACTGAGATTTTCTCTCTCTTTCTGTGTCTTGCTCTCCCTACTTCTCTACCAATGGAGATCTAGTGTGGGTAGTAAGGTCAAAAAAAGGACAGTAATATCTACCAGGACAAGGTAGAGCTTGCTACTAAGAAACTGTATTTCTAAATTGTATTTCTAATGTTTCCACAGTTCTTAAGTTATTTTATTTGTAAATAATATTTCAAAAGCTTACTTTTTATCTGTCAAGGGTATCATATAGAACATCTATTGATATGAATAAGCTAAACTGTACAGTTGCACTTACTAAAACATATTAAAAGAAAAAAGTTACATATTCTTGAGTTAAGGTCTATAGATCTGTCATCAAATCTTTTGTTTATGAACAACAACAAAAAAGTCATGAAACAGACACTGATATAACAAATATCCTTGCGCTATGTTAATACTTATTCTCATGTTTACCTGGGCAACAGCTAGAAAGAGGAGAATTTTTGTCCATATTTCTTCCATATGAATTCAGATGGCAAGCTTAGAGGCAGGTGTAGCTGTAACAATCCTGTCATNTAGTAGAAGGTACCAAAAAAAAAAAAAAAAGAAGGAGGAGGGGGGGGTTGGGGGGGGGGGGGTGGGGTGGGGGTGGCGTGTGGTAAAAGAAGAAAATAATCCTAGATAAAGAAAAGGCATGGCATACTGGGTCTACCCTGGAAGTCTTTTTTTGCTGTCACAGTTATTTTGGTTATTTCCCAGTTATTTTATGATGCAGTCAAGCCAACAAAGCCCTGCCAGATTTGTAGATATACTAGCTGTTGACATTTTAGCATATATTGCTTATTGAAATAAGAGATATAAGGAAAAGCACTTCTTTGCAAATAACTATATCAATAGGAGGACAGTTTTAGTGGCCAAGCTGTGGTAGTGAAATTAAATCAGCTAAGCACTTAAATGTTGACAAGTTTAGATGGATAGAAACTAACAGGAAAAATAACTAGATAGCGAGTTAAAAGCTGGAAGTTATGTAAGAGAAACAGGAAGGTAGAACAATGGATTGCAAAGGGGTTTTACAATTCTTATTTCCCTCAACGACTATTTCCTGCATTTAAAATAGTGTTTAGTAGTAGAACTGATAACAAAACTAACCTGTAAAAAGAAGTTGTGGATGCTCCATCCCTGGAGGTTTTCAAGGCCTGGTTCAATGGGAGCCCTGGGCAACCTGAGCTGGTGGGGAGCAACTCTGCCCAGAGCATGGGAGCTGGAACTAGGTGATCTTTAAGGTCTCTTCCAGCCCAAGACTTTCTATGATTAAAAAAAATGTCTCTCATATGCTGAATTGATAAAGTAAACCTAACTTTTGGAAACCAGAATACTTTGAGAAGTAGTTTCTGAGCAATAAAGGAAACTTCGGTTTTGTTCTGTGAATACAACAGCACATCTGAAAGTTACTGGCAGTCTAGCAGCTGGGTTTCCCCTTGTGACCTGTCTTTCAAATAACTAAATATTTATAGTATCTGAACAGGCAACAGGATTTCTTTCCAAAGAGGAAGGGTCATTTCTCCTTTTGGGATAGGTTGNAATGATACCTAGTGAGAAAAGATTTATCTATATAATAAAAAATATGCCATTAAAATCTAGCTAAATCTAATCTGAGGTTTCCAACTTTAAAATGTACTTTCCATAACTATATGCTTATTACTTCATGTCAGTTTAAAGCTGTGGTAAGGTTATTGCATGTAGCATCTTAATATATATTTTATTTGTGAGTTACATACATAATTCATATTTATTGAAACAGTTTATGAATATGTCCAAGGTGAGTCAGTTGACCCTGAAATTCAGTTTTAGGCCTTCTAAATGAAACCAGTAAAACAGTTCACTTGGTGCTATTAAATTAGTCAGTGTTACAAAGATCGGAATTATACCATGAAGTGTGCACTGAGATTTTCTCTCTCTTTCTGTGTCTTGCTGTCCCTACTTCTCTACCAATGGAGATCTAGTGTGGGTAGTAAGGTCAAAAAAAGGACAGTAATATCTACCAGGACAAGGTAGAGCTTGCTACTAAGAAACTGTATTTCTAAATTGTATTTCTAATGTTTCCACAGTTCTTAAGTTATTTTATTTGTAAATAATATTTCAAAAGCTTACTTTTTATCTGTCAAGGGTATCATATAGAACATCTATTGATATGAATAAGCTAAACTGTACAGTTGCACTTACTAAAACATATTAAAAGAAAAAAGTTACATATTCTTGAGTTAAGGTCTATAGATCTGTGATCAAATCTTTTGTTTATGAACAACAACAAAAAAGTCATGAAACAGATACTGATATAACAAATATCCTTGCGCTATGTTAATACTTATTCTCATGTTTACCTGGGCAACAGCTAGAAAGAGGAGAATTTTTGTCCATTTTTCTTCCATATGAATTCAGACGGCAAGCTTAGAGGCAGGTGTAGCTGTAACAATCCTGTCATTGCCCAGTTGAAGCCAACTTTCAAAGAGAAATTTCCTTTCTGTTAAAACTTCTTGTTTCTTGCTTGCTCTTTTGTTTCTGAACTATGGGGGTCATCCTAGAGTTCAGAGTTGATATTAATCTAATCTTAGTATTATTATGAGGATAGAATATTTGATTCTTCACATTCATAATTAATGACAAAGGTGTTTAAGGGGCAGTATGCTTAATTAAGGATTCCTACACTTTATAAGCAAAGAAACTGCTTTTGAAAGAGGAGTTTTGATGTCACATTTAAGAATTGCAAGTTGATATGCCTGTAAGAGTGGAAAGAAAGTGAGCAAAGGCTGGACACTCACCTAGGTGGGGAATTATGTGGATTTGGTCCAGTCTTTCCTTGATGATGAAGTCTAATATTGACAACTTCCTTGGATGTATAGTGTGAATGTAAGCCTACTCAGCTACCCTCTCTCTTTTCCCTGTCTTAATTCAGTTTACAATCTCTACCCTCCCAAAATAAATAGTATTGGAAGCGTGGGGAGCTTATGAGCAGTGAGCAATGAAATGTCTCAGTTAGCAGTGAATGCAGTTGCTCACAAAAANCCATCCCTGGAGGTTTTCAAGGCCTGGTTCAATGGGAGCCCTGGGCAACCTGAACTGGTGGGGAGCAACTCTGCCCAGAGCATGGGAGCTGGAACTAGGTGATCTTTAAGGTCTCTTCCAGCCCAAGACTTTCTGTGATTAAAAAAAATGTCTCTCATATGCTGAATTGATAAAGTAAACCTAACTTTTGGAAACCAGAATACTTTGAGAAGTAGTTTCTGAGCAATAAAGGAAACTTCGGTTTTGTTCTGTGAATACAACAGCACATCTGAAAGTTACTGGCAGTCTAGCAGCTGGGTTTCCCCTTGTGACCTGTCTTTCAAATAACTAAATATTTATAGTATCTGAACAGGCAACAGGATTTCTTTCCAAAGAGGAAGGGTCATTTCTCCTTTTGGGATAGGTTGATATGTAATTCACTTTGATGTACTGTGACTGCTATACGATAAGGTCTCATATATGATTCTATTTCCCCTCAGAAACTCTCAAATTCTGGTTTCCCCCGAGTGTAAATCATGTCTCTTATTACTTTTTTCTTCACTGCACTCTGATTACCAGATAGATCGAGGTAGAAATATCAACCTATGGTATAGTAAGTGCTTTTCATCTGAAGTAGTAAAGTTTATCTTTTCCTATATGGGAAATTATAGGAACAACAGTTTTTTCTGTATGGATATTCTGTGTAAGCCTAATTTCTGAGTTGACATTCATCTGCCCAAAAGATTAGATTGTTATTTCTAAAGCTAAAAATTTAATGTATTTTTCCTCAAAACTAGTATTTTATTTTTATTAGAAAACTAAGTAAAAATTCACATGAAAACAAACATTTAGTCCCTGCAGGATGAGCCTTGGTAATAAAGAAAAAAAAAAAAAGTCTACTGAAGGTCAAAAAGGTGTTGTCACTGTTAGAAAAGCAGTCATTTGGCTCTGCAAAACATCGAGTGAAGAAAGAGGAGAGAGGTGGTCAAGTGAATCTGAAGTGATATGTGAAGAGTTTATTCATTCTGTATACTTTGACTGTGCCAGATCTGACAGTGGTGACAGACATGGTAAGAGGTAGTGTTACATTGTTTTATGAGGTGGATATTAACTAATATAACTCAGTAGCTCTCAATTTTTCTGCCACACAGCTTCCTTTTTAGTCTCTCTATCAATGTGAGATACAGCTGTCACTGCTTACAGTAATAAGACTAAGACAGGCAATCGGCGTTTGTATGTTGAAAACTCATTTCTTTTCCTTTCAGAAAAGATATTTATATCTCCCAGTTCAGAAAAACAGTAGATAATATTTGTCATAGTAGTTTTGTCTTTCATATCTCTCCAGGAACAACAAACATGACAAAACGAGATCATCAGTATTTGGGAAAAATGAAACTTTGTAGAAGGAACTACCAAAAGTACTCCTTAAAGAGACATTCCATACAAAAATTGTTGCATGAAATGAACAGAGCTCCCTGCAGGTAAGACAGCTCTGGATAATTGAGATCTGACACATACTGTGTATCTCTAAAAATAATTTAATCACAGTCTGATCAAAGTTTCATAAAACTGATAGTGCTACACATTTGCTTGAGGCTTATGACAGTTAATTATAATTTTGATTATATCACCATGCTTTAGGCTTCTTTATATATCAGAAGGATTTCTTCTCTTATTAGAAATAAGTTTACTTTTATTTTTCTTTGATGAACTGCCCCTAGAGGACAGGTACCTTGTGCCTACTCATTTAGGCGCATATGTTCAGTGATGACTTCAAATGACGAAGGTGGTGTAAATACTTTTTCTACTTTGTGTTGTGTCATTTATAGACTAATAATGTGTGCTTATTCAAAGTATACACAGATAAGACAACTGTGTTCTATTTTTTTTTTTTTTTACCAATCCCAGCAAGTATTTTATTTGCAATAAAGAAACTGAAGGGCCATCAAAGATGTATGCAGCCATCTACTTCTGAAATTAGTTTCGTATTAGGGATTTAAGTCTTGGTGATGCACTTCTGCGCAGGAAACTGGAAATACCCTTTTTGTTTGTTTGTTTTTAAGTAAACAGTTGATTACTAAATGTGTAGAGTACTGTTAACAACAGAGAACTCGCTCTTGTGTCTCTTCATCTCAATCCATGGGCACTGCTCATTTATGTGGCGCAAACACTGTTGCAAATTGGAGCTTTTGCATGAGACATAAATTGCACCACTAGTGCTTAGAAAAGAGCTGACTTCCTGATTAAATAATAAAGCTACTACCAAATACAATACATAACATTTGTGATAATAACGGTAGAAAGCAAAATACTGTTTGAGGCTGATAGATGAGAGGTCAGGTGTTAGGAAAAGTCAGTGGAGCCAACTGTGGTGTCTACTATGCTGTGATACCAGCCCCAAATTGTTAGTCTAACAGGAAAAAGAACACTAAAGCCCTATCTACATAGGTAGCTCAAAACGTAATGTCTCTTATTTCCATAGAAACACAACAGATGCAAAGAGCACATTGACACTATTTGGGAGAGCAGATTTTCAGCTACACAATACTGTTTTTTCAACAAAGTCACTCCTATTACCTGTGCATTTTTGCTAGATATTTACAAGATCTTGCATGTCATGCTTGTAACAATTTGCATCAGTGGTGGTGATGCATAGCAGTCTCACTGCTGCTATGACTACGTTACTGCTGAAAAGCATCACTCACGTACCCACTGGTCTCTGTACACACATTATGAATGTCAGTGGGTGATTTTTTTTTTTTTTTTACATGGAGGAATTCCATGATGCCCCTTTGCTTCATAGGCACTTTCATGTCAGACACCACTCTATCAGAGTGCCCCTCTGCTGCCATCTGTCACACAGCAACAACATGTAATGGAATATTGGTGGGAAGGTTCAACCTCTGCTGCCATTCTACTAACACCCACCTCTGACATCATGGACCAATATAATCAAATAGGAGGCATTACTTTCGGAGCAGCCCTGTATTAAAACTCTTACAGTAGTTCTATGAAAGTAAAATGGGACTTAGAAAAGGGTTACTGATTCTGTTATGAGCCAGATGATATTTGGTGAAGGTTTGCTACAGAGACTTAGTTTTTTTATGTGGTAGTAGTCTACTAAGTTCAAGTTAAAAATCACTGCCATTGAAAAAAAAAAAAAAATCCCATTTCAGCTGCTGTATTTCCTTTGTGAGATCTGGAGTCCCTCAACACTGAATTTTCTGCCAGGACATGTATAGAGCTGCCTAAATCTTTAATTACCTGGCTTTTACTGTATCCACAGTCTGTGAGGGTTTGAAAAGCAAGGCATTTTCTCATTTAAGCTATCTTAGACTGCATGAGATAGCTGTGATCAGAGTATACTGTGTGTATTTGGGAATTCAAGCCTTGGAAGGGTTTGAATGGCTAAGGAATAAAAAACAAAAGAAGAGCTGCAAAGTGCAGTGAGGACCAAGGAAGAACTGGATAAGGACAGAAATGCTTTTCTCCAAAGGCTGTGTTTAGATGAATTGTCAGGAGAGCCAACATTAAACCCCTGCTTTGTTTCAATATTCCACCCTGAAGAACATCCTAGTGATAGGCAAATGGATATTTTGTCATAGAACTCTCTTTCCAATGTTCTTATCTTGAAGCTGATTTAGATTCTATTAAGTAGATTTTTTTTTTTTTCGGTCTGGCTAGAAGGCTGTTACAAGTCCTCAGTTAGAGAAAGGTGCAACGCAGCAGTGAAGACACTGAACTGTGTAGCCTAGATTTAAATCTACAGTCACTTGAGAACAGGAACAGTCAGGGGACTCAACAGCACTGTACCTCAGCTACTGTGGTGTTCTTAGGGATGATCTAAGCTTTAAAAAGGAAAAGCTTTCTGAATCCTGACTCACCAATCAGATGACTGCTCTTAATTAGATGAGAATATTTCTTTGCTTTTTGCAAAAATGCAAGAATACTTAGACTGAGCAAGAATATTTCATTCTTCAGAATTACTGCAATCCTCTGACTAATAAATTTAAGTTTGTTCTGAATGTTTCTGTCTGATTGGATTGAAGCATCTTTTTGTTCATCTCTTCAGTGTGTTCAGAGTCGCAGGAAGCTGCTTTTGAATCTGTGCTGGAATATTTCTGGAAGTTTGAGTTCCTAAAGTTTTGAGGTAGATGACTTTTAATAAAGCGACAAATCAAAATATGCAACATGTTTGTTTTATTTAATTTGAATAAATGTGTTATGAGGAAGATTCCATGAAATTCTGGAATTTTGTAAAATCCAGAGTGATACATTTTGTGTACTATACTATAAAGTTTATAGATATTTTTAACCTGGAAATTAATTTTCATTTTTCCCTGCTACTCTTCTGAAGTTTCAGAACTTAAATACAGTTTTCTTAGAAATGCGTATAATAATATCAACTGAAGTATGTCATATGTTCCTAGACAGTATCACATCAAGCAGAGAAAATTCTGGGTCTCCTAGTTCTTCAGTAGAATTGTAATCATCATAGAATTGTAGAATGACTTGAGCTGGAAGGAACTGAAAATATTATCTATTTCCAAACCCTCTGCCATGAGCAGGCCACCAACTACTGGATCACTGGATCAGGCTGTCCAGAGCTCCATCAAACTTGTCCTTGAGAACCTCCAGGGGTGGGGCAACCACAGCTTCTCTGGGCAGCCTATAGGATACAGATATAGCAAAACAGAGTCAGATTTATCCCCCAAATAACCTCAGAAATTGGAGAAAAAAAATAGAAGGAAAAAAAAAAAGTGGGTTAATACCTGATCGTGGTGGGTTTTTTTGTTTGTTTTTTTTTTTTTTAGCAATCAGATGGCCATAGCTCCTAGCAGTGAGAGCAGGAATTTGGAAGAGTGTGCCAAGCAGCTTAAAGAAACTTCTGTCCGGTAGAAATGAAAATAAAATGATAATGTTGTTTAGGATTTACTGTTTATGAACAATTATTTGATGGTTTTCATAAATGATGAAAGATGGTAGTTGGACATTACAAATAAATCTGTAAGAAAATATTTAAGGTAATGATAAAGTGCAACAGCTATTTTGCACAATTTGCTTTTTCTTTTTTAATTTGAAAACAAGGATAGATCATTTATACTCCACCCATGAGTGTTGTTCACATTTAGAATAACATCAAATATATCTCTAAAAAGAGCCTTTACTTTGACTTTATCCCAGCTACCACCAGTAGAGTTGATATATACCAATCCCTCTCACATGACAGAACAGTCAATAATGATTACGTTTTTTTCACCTTAAGCTATAAGAAGGTTGTTCCCCAAGTATGATTTCTGTGCAAATTTTTTTTTTTTTTTTTTTTTTTTTTTTGAGGAAGAGAAAACACTGCTGGTCATGACCTTAACATCAACTGCATATCTGATGTGACTTGAAAGAGTTATCATTTTTTTTCAGAAGGTGAATCAATTCAGAGAAACTATTTGTATTAGTAGATCTTTCTTCTATTTCCAGTACTGTTTTCTATATTAGCAATAAGTGCCTGTGACAGAAACCTTGCTTCTCATTTATAATCATATTATTGTGCATTTTAGTATGTTTTTCTGTGACAGTGAGAACTGAAGGATCTTCCTATGTTTTTACATTATCATTATCATTTTACATTACTCTTTACAGTTTTGTCCAGAGTGTAATACACTCTATCCTTCTTGCAGAGCAACCAGTGCACACTACAGCCACTACATGCACTAATTTATATTCGCTTCCGGCCAATTCAGTGAACCCAATTACAATAATACTGATTGTCCCTCGGGCTTGGCTATGTATCCTGCACTTTGGACTGATATCTTTGCTGCCATCTGTCTTTGTTATTACACATTCTGCTGTAATACATGCTAGTATTTTTGCACAGCAATAATACTTTGTTTCTTTTCTGAGTCCTCCTCTGACAGCGCGCTTATAATTAGCCAAAATCTGTGATTTTTTTTTTAAACTTACATGGTTTTTTTTCACATGAATTCATATCCTCGTGTCTATTCATGTTATCTTTCTTATGACTTCTTCTACTATGACTACAGCTCTCGTTTAATTTTGGAACCAAATTCAGGATCTTCTGTTCCATATACTTTCCTGCAATTGCAAACTTTTGTTCCATAGTACCTTTGATGATTATGAGGTCACTTTTTCATGTTATCCTTGATCCTAGCCTTATGAAAATACTAGAACTGGGATAGTGCAATCCTAGGTTCAAACATACGTCAGTTACCTGAAACGTACTATACAAGTTCAACTTTGTTTTTAGCAGACTCTATAACTCCTAAAGCAATCTTTCTGGGCTCTTTTCTTCCTTGTTTATGAACCTTCTGCTTCTCAAAAACTCTTAAGAGCTTTCAGTTCCCAAATCAATCTGCTATTGCTCCTTTCTGTACTCTTACAAATGTAACATTTGTACAGTTCCTTTGAGTATCTCAAGATATCTATATGGTTTAACCTGGAGATTATTCCTTTCTTAACCTGGAGATTATTCCTTTCTTTTTCAAAAATGAATAGAAATTTGACCATTCAATTAATAAATTTCATCATACCATCATGATTTCAGCATGTCTGCATGAAAAGTATAATGTAAGCTTCCCTTTAATAGTCATTAATTAATGTTTCAACGTTGCATGCCTGAAAATCAAAGAAAACAATCAGAATGACAACGAATCAGATTAGGAAATTCTATTCTTATATCTTCCTATATCTGGCATTATACTTATATACAAGACATAAGTATAACTTTGCTATTAGGCATAAATGCTAGAAACCAAATAAATGTAATGTCAGGCATTGCTAAAGCACACAAATAATGGTTTCATATAATCTTCTCAACGTTCATGAGGGGCCTTTTACTTTCCTCAGTATAGCTTTGTCACTGCTGAAAATTATTCAGCGTTTTCCAATAACTGATGAGGACTAACCATTATTCACATAATTTCTAGTATTGAAAAAAATCCTCACTGACAAGTCTCAGAAAGTACTTACAGAGCATGTAGAAATAATTTATGGATTAAAATCTCTCAGCTTCCGTTACGTCCTTGTCAATGTTTATTCAAACAAGTGTTCCTTATTTCTTGTTCTCTTGGAGTGAAGAATGTAATGCACTCTTCTTTTGCTTTGATACTTTCAAGAAATCAGTTGTCATACTCTTAGTCATCTTTATGAAATGAACTGAAAAGAATGATAAAAATATTCCAAGCATTACTTGCCAAATATTGCTGATATCTGTGTTTCTTCCATTTTGCTGGTTGTCTCAATACCTTCAACTCTACTCACCTTCTGTGATATGCAATGTGAAGTTTCAATATTTTCTTTTTGGATATATTATCATTGAATTACTTGTTTCCCCTTTCTCTTCTATCTTTTATTTCAGCCACTGGATCTTCTCACTGATGGTTTTTGGTGACTTTTTTATTTCCCAGACTATTCTCAATTAGTCTTGATAAATCAATCTTGCTAATTTATTTCTCTTTATCTACTATCTGTTCCAGTAAGATATTAACAGTTTGTGTAACCTATTTCAACACAAAAAAATATCTTTCCACTGTTTTGCTCAGCATAGAAATATTTTCTTTGCCGTATTGGAACCATTTCTGCTCTTCTTTCCTCTTACTGTTTTGGTTCCAAAGAATGACCACCTACATTTGCAAAATACTGCTTCAGTTATTGCTGCCAGCAGCTGCACGTATTCTCCTGATGTTTCTGTACTTACCAGAAGATGAGCTAGGCTACATATTCAGGGCAACATCTTTGTGAATTTTCTTGCCACTTTTACTTTACTTCACTATGCTGAGAATGTTATCTCAGGAATGCAGAGTTCCCATTGCTAGGCCTAAAATACCTTGGCAATATTATTGTACTGTTAACCTAAAACCAGAGTCGAAGGTAGATCACACATTGCGCTATTCTAAGAAATAGAATCACTAAGAACTAATGTCTCTGGCTTTAAGAGCCAAGGGTTAGGTCATAAAATGTAACCATTTCTACTTTTATTATAATTTATCTTTAAAATTAACATGCAGAATGTAGAAACATATATGTGCTAGGTTCTCTGCTATACAGCTTTTTATTTCATGTTGTACATCTTCTAAGTAGCATCAATTAATATTTAATCTTTAATGTATTTGCTTTTGCATCACCACTTTCCTCTTGCCTTGTTTTATTGTGTGAGGCATGTTAGACTTATTATTCTATGTCTGGCACTTGTGATGATGGAACTAACTGCAGAATAATGAAGTCATAATGATGCAAGGCATTCTTGGGTGCTGAATTTTGGCTGGATAGAAACAAAAGAAGAGCATGTGGGTTTATCACTATAAACAGTATCTATAACTGTAAAGCTATGTGGAATGCAATCACTTTCTGTGTCAGCTGATGCAACCAAGACACGTGTGCAAAATCAGATGTTCCCAGGGCTGGATTTAAAAACCTTTATTGCTCTGTTACTACTGTTCAACTTGAGCAAAAAGAATGAGGAGACTGTATAGCCAATTAAGAAACGACTGAGGACGTTTGCATGGACGCGTCCACTAATGAAAGATATTTCTGTCTGAGAAGACATTTGATTGCGTATGGGCTGAGGCAATACAGCTTGACCCCAGTGTCATATGCCAAATTTTAGGAATACAGATTCTATCTAGATGATAGGCACATCCAGTTAAGAACATGAATTACTTTATACTGCTATGATAATTCAGATGACAAAATCATATGTAGGCCAGTACCTGTGCTCTGGTGTTATGCTGTACTGTGAAAGACTTTGGGTGCACAATCTGTTGTAAGATGAGCCACCCTTTGATTTTTCTGCTGGTGGAAAATAAAAGTCCCTGTGTTACAGACATGCTAGAAGAAATGCAAGACTGAGGAACAATTAGTTGTGGAGAGATATAGCTTGCAGCTCACTGTAAAGCAAAGTTACCAGTCTAAATGTAAAGGAAATCTGACTTCAAACTTCATCGGTTTGTTCCTTGTATATGTTACTTGGGGGACAGAATTTTTTCAGGACTCACTGTTGTCTAGGGACCTAGCTAATGGTGAGACCTTTGGCAAACTTGGCGTGAAAGAACCTGTAGATAACTTTACAGAATAAGGCATATTCTCTAGTGAATATTGAGTAGGAAGAAAGAACTCCTGTTCCTCAAGTTTTTGAAGAGTGTTTCAATTTATACTTCAAATCTTTGTGCTAAAATGTCCCTATTTTTACACTGAGTGTATTTTTGCAGAGTAATTTTTGTGAAGGGAGCTTGATTACTCCTGCTAAGGGATTTTGTTATATTCATTGTAAATTTTAATTCTGTATTACAGGTTTAATGGGACTATTTCCTTATATCTCTTTCTTTCTTGCTTCAAAATACACCAGTCTGATAGTTTCATATTGTTGTGGATTTTTATTTACAGAGGAAAAGCCTCTTTTGAGCATTCTGATTGTGCCTATAAACAAAGAAAGTTTTTGGTGATACAGAGCTTTTTGGCCATATTTGACTTGTTCAAAAAAGTAAGTATTTAAATGTGAGAAGAAGTGAATATAAAAGGAGGAAATGCAAGCTGACATACAACAGTAAAAGAGAGGAGAACTGCAATATTTTAGATGAAATGTTTTCACTTAAAGATAAATAGTAGACTTTGTAAGTACAACAGCCTCAACAAGCAAAGTCCTCTTAAATTGTATGGTCTTCCTCATGCAGTATTATAAACATCAAACATGCAGGTCATTCTTTCTCTTCCATGTTTGATTTTGAAGCACAATTCACTTCCATACCCAAGACCTAACCAGGAGATTCCACATTCTTTAAAGAGTAATGAATTTTTATTTGAATTATAGTACCGTTTGTGGGTGAGTCTCTAAATGAGCCTTAGCACCAGGTAGCAGTTAATTAAATGAATTGATTGTCTCTCAAAATAAACTGCATTTTCTTAAAACAGAACTATATTAAAGAGGAAGGTAAATTTAGATAATTTGAACAAATTGTAATTATCTATTGCTATGCACCTCTGGATATGAAGGAATGATTATTCTTAATGACTTTTCTCCTTTTCAGTGATTATTTAGATATTATTTAGTCATCTTCCCTCATAGCATATTGCAAATTATGTTCTTCCACAATGATGACATTATAATTAAGAAAAGAAGTTACATTCATATTACCCTTTGTATATTTTGACAAAGCACAATTAAAAAACTTTCTTTGGGGAACAATAAAATAAATGAAAGAAAATGTCCCACCAAATATTTCCCTTTTGGTATCCCCTGTTAATATTTTTATGAGCCTCTTAAGCTTATCTAAGAGATTTTTAATGCAGCAGGGTATGTTATTAGACTTGTATTTTTTTGCACAATATCATACATTTCAGTCTTTATCACAGTGGGAACAATAAAATAACAGACCGCAATGCATTAGCATCATAAAGAAAATGTAATAAATGGCTTTATAACTGTAGTAAAAGTTGCATGAGCACCAGCAGCTGTAACAGAGATGTTGCTACAGCAGCATTTTATGACCTAATAGCACTCAGTGGGCTGATAATATTATGTGTGTGTGTGTAATGCCAGCAGTTGCCAGGGCTTAGATTTCAATTCAGATAAATAATTGAAAGCACTTTTAGACTTTTCCATAAAATGTTTAATAAGAGATCAAATCCTCCCTCCCTGTAGTGGAAAATTAAATAGTTTTTACAAGGATGTTTTATGATGAAGCTCCAACTATTATCTATACGAAGAGGAGATATTAGTTTCTTTTTTTAATGTTGTTGTTAGAAATAAAACACATCTGAAGCAGGCCTTGTTTGCTTCATCTCTGAATAGCACGCAGTAGAGAACTGGATTTGTTTTTATCCTAGGTTTCCATTCCATTGGAGGCAGGAACTATAATAGTAAGAATTACTAAAATACTTTGAATATGACAGTAATCATGTCACTATGTATCTGCATTTCTGGAATGAGAAAAGGACAGGAGGACTACAGAAGGGTCAATCTTTGGAAAATGACAGGATTGATAATCATATGGTATAAATGTGCAATTCAGCTAGAGTCCTCTAACTACTTTTTTTTTTTTTTTAAATGATAAGTATTTTCCAGTATTCTCAGAATAGATGAAATGTGAAATGACTGTGAGATGGGTGGATGAAAATACCATAGAAGGTGCAGTCTGAGATCATGTTTGCACCTAAAGTGCATGCAATATGTATTACTCTATTCCCCGTTAAATATGCTTTTAAAGTTACTTATTTTCCTCTGTTTTATAAAGACTTTATCTATTTCCTTCATTCATGTTTTTTAAAACAGATTTACAGTGCATTAACTAGTCTTTTAAATGCTTTTGTTTGGAACATTAACCTGCTTCTTCTGTTCTAATCTTACTCTTCCAAACACATAATTACTAATAAAAAATTACTCTTGTTTGTCAAAATATAGCTTATTTGACTGTCTTACCTCCTTTCATGATGATTTCAGACATCTTTCAAAGTGGACAGAACTAGAACAGTTTTGAAAGTGTGGAAATGAAATCCGGCTTAGTTCTGTCTTGAAAACTCTCTTAATCCTTTTGTGTTAGCCAGAGCTAAAGGCAGGTGGGATGAAGAACAAATGAATTCTCCAACCATTACTCTTGCTTTCCATTCTCATAGGAGGGAGAGAAAAAAAAAAAGTCTTATGGTTTAAAAAAAATGAGCTTTTTAGCATAAAATTATCTAGGTTCCTTTAATAATTTTATATTTGAGCTATGGAAGGTCTGAAAAAAAATAATGGGTAGAGGATAATGCCTTATGAAGCAGATTGCACAGAAGGGCAAGAGGACATTCAGTCAGAAGTTGAAATATACATGTTGAATTTTTTTGAATTATCACTTTAATGTATCTCCGAATTTTTATACTATAAATGTTATAATAGATCATCTAGATCCTCTGAAAGGATTTCTTTATTATTTTAAATCTAAATGAATTTATGTAGTAATGAAAAGAGGTGGAAATATCATTTTATAAAATTGATATATATGTTATGAAAAATCCACAGTATTATTTTTGGATGCATTTAATACAGTTTTGGAGGAGACTAGGTAATTCCTTCATGATAATCAAACATGATTTAGTAGTATCTGACCTCATGCATGTTCAGGTTAGTTGAAAGGTTTTCATTAAGATATTCAACCTTTGAACTGAGATGAAACTTAAGCCACATACCTACCTTTTGCTATTTTCTTTTTACTACATTTTGAACCTAATTTGGTGAGGGAAAAAGAAAAAAAAGAAACTGACAACTCGCAAGATTATTAACAATACTCTAGGAAAAAATATAACAGCATTGTGGCTACTTCCATTCCTGCTTCAAAGAGTTTATTTCAGTTGCATCTCAACAACAGCATAAACTACAATTTTTTGTGAAGTTGCTTAAAGTGTCAGAAGTAAGAAATCTCCGTATTTCCCAGGCATTGGTACTGGGGCCTGTCCTCTTCAATATCTTTATTGATTACTTGGATGAGTGCACTGAGTGCACCCTCAGTAAGTTTGCAGATGATACCAAGTTGATTGGAAGTGTTGATCTGCTTGGGGGGGTAACAAAGCCCTACATAAGCATCTGGGCATAAGGGGTCTACCTTATTGCTCTCTATAACTACCTGAAGGGAGGTTGTAGTGAGCTGGAGGTGGCCTCTTTTCTTGTGTAACTAGTGATAGGAGTAGAGAGAATGGCCTCAAGTTGTGCCAGTAGAGATTCAGGCTGGACATTAGGAAATACTAATTTTCCAAAAGAGTGGTCAGGTGCTGGAATAGGCTAACAAAGAAGGTGGTGGAGTCACTTATCCTGGAGGTGTTCAAGAAATGTTTAGACATTCTGTGGAGGAACATGATTTTAGAGAGAACTATTGGTGACACGTGAACGATTGGACTAGATGACCTTGTATGTCTTTTCCAACCTTGGTGATTCTGTGATTCTATGACATTTCACAGGTCTTCCATGAGATGTGTAACTCTTTCCCATATCATTTGTTCTTTTCTTTTGTAACAAAAGAAACTAACAGAAATGACCAGCTTTTTCTGCCCTATCATTCACTCCTGAGACAGGTTTTTTAAAATCATATTTATGCTACTTCACAGGTGAATGCAATATAAAATATTCACTTTTACAATCAAGAATTGAAGGGTCCTGCTGCAAGACAGAAGTAGAAAGTTGTCAAAAAACAAAACATCCAAAAGATTCCCTAAGAGATGGATGTGTCACCGTTCTGTGGAAAGAAATATGAACTGTCTGTAAAGTGGAAAAGCAAACTCTGGTGCACTCTGAACTTGTTCTTTAAGAGCAATTATTATATACTTTTACAAAGGGCAGAATAGAAGCAGAAAGAAGAGCAAAATGTGCATGTAGTTCCTGAGATAGGAAAGAGGCCCTGAGCTCATGGATATGCTCTTGTGTCATGAGACACTTACTGTACAGCAGGATAACATGAACGATAAATATTATATTTCTATAGCAAATTAAATTGAGTGAACGTAGATTTCACGAATGAAAACAGGTTTTCAGTTAATTTTTTAGAATATTAAAATTATAATGATGGAAAGAACTTTAAAGGACATGGCAAGAGGTATGTTTTCCAGATTAAGGCTGCCAGGTTTTGTAAAAAAAAAATGCTATATATTCATTAAAAAGTTTATCTTCATTAAATGGATAAATATGAAAATTCTACCAATTCAATTTTTCTTAATTCTCATTGTTGAAATCTTCTTGGTTTTTCCTCATAGAGCAGGATGAACTAATGAAGCTAAATACACAAACTAAACAGCTTATAACAATAGGGGGAAAAATATAAGAGTATATATTTAGCCTGTTCTTTTTTTCTACTTCTTGGCCTACCCTCAGTCTGAGTCTAATGTATGAAGGTAATGCTGTTAGGATAGCTGTGTTTTTTTTTTTTCATAGGTAGCTGTCAGTGGTCAATTTTCTCTCACTGTGCACAGCCTTTTGTGTTGTTAGCCATTGCTAGCTTACATAGGTAACTACCTTCTAAGCACAGTCTTAATGAAGTGGAAACGGTCTTTGTAATTTTGAGTGTCCTTTGTATGCTCTCAAACAGTAGGTTTAGACAAATCATCTTTTTGTCCCTAGAGAGTTCCTACTCTTTTAATGTGAAATTGATACTTGGCCTTACCTATTTTCAAAGACACGCTTGCTTCTTTTTCTGAATTTGACTGTAAATCAGTTGTGGCTGCAGCAGCTCACACCTTGTTCTGGTGACAGAAGGTGGCTGGGAGGTCTCTGAACAGTCACTTGTAATGTTAGTTTATCATATGAGAGCTAATCCTGAGAAACATATGATGTGACCATAGAAGGTATTGGGTACCAAAATAAAGCAATTCATGTTGTATCTCCCTCTCCCAACCTCAGCCCACACCTACAAACAAGTCTGTATGCATGTTGTGAAAGAATTCTTCACTGTTTCCTCCAGCTTCATCCAGTGTAAACTGCAATCTCCAGTTTTCTTTCCAGGTGCAGGTTTTGATTTATAAAGACCCCTGTGATTACTATCTTGGTTTCCTTAGAAACCACCTCATATTCATTCCCCATCTATGTTTTATAAAAGCAGGTGAGATCAGCTGAGGTGTTTTGATAAAAGAGCCTGGATGAGGCCTCTGGAGGTATTGGTGGCAGAGTTGTCTTGATGGACACTCTTTGCATCTGGTAAAAATTGTTTCTTTTTTGTTTGCTTGTTTTTCTAAGGTGTTTCTAAGAACTTCTTAATGATTTGTATATGATTTGTTGTAAAGCCCTCCTCTGTATTTGGATTTTATCTAATGAGGCTGACAGTGAAAGAGATGAATTTCAATTTCTTTGACAACAGCTATATTTATGTTAGCATATTTGCTCCAGATTTACTAACATTTTAAGTAATTAGACTATGTTACATTATTTATTGGTATGTTTATATATTTGCTATGTTGTTGATTCTTTTCAGACAAAGCAAGGGTACTGGATATTTTTCTGTTGACGTTTTCTTATTTATAATGCCAATGCATATTATTATGTTGATCTCAAAGTAACTAATAAATTGAAAGCAGAAACCACTTTTCCACATAAAGATACTGAAGATGTTCATAAGGATTTTATATTTTGCTCTGTACATCTGCATGTATATATTTCCATATATTAGTAAAGGATCCACCACAATACCCACACACAAAGTAGAGAATTAGTATTTTTTTTGTCATCTCCTAATTCACTCTTTGTGTACTCTAATCTTTTCATTTCTGGTAAATTACACATAAGGTGATTTTTGTCCTTTTTTTTTTTTTTTAATTCAAGGCTCACTCAAAAAAAGAATTGTGTACCATTGCTTAGTTATGTGGAGTGAAGTTGAAATTTAAATACATGCATATATACCTTATCATTTTTTAAATCAGAATTGATTATATATTGCATATTTTCCTCCTGAAGGTTTGTTTTATGCTTGATCCCAAGTGTGCTTGATCCCATTATGTATGTTTTACGTTTCTCTGAGCAAAGAGATTCAAGGTAGTCACCTGGGAGTATTTTAACTTTCATTCCTTACTGCATTTATCTCACTAGAGACCTGGTTATGAAGTCCTTGCAGTGCGTGTCCACATATCCTCTACACTTGAAAAGCCTTTACAATTCAGCTGTCAGTCTGAAAAGTAAAAATAATAATAATAAAAAAAAAGATACAGTTACAGCCGTCCTAATTTTTACCCTGTTCCCTGTCCAAGCTTACCACCAAGTACCAGATAGGTAGTCCAGAGTATCTGTTCTCATCCTGTGTATTGCGTATATGAATTTCATACGTGATATAATGTATTAATGAAGAGTCAGAAGTGCTTTTGTTAAGGGAAGTTGTGCCTAGCATTTGAATAGAGCAAAACCACTTGATACAGCCTCTCTGAATTTCCAACAGGCATTTCACAAAGGTCACTCACCACAAAGTCTTAAAGATTCTAAGCTGGATTATTATTGTATGTGATTAGAGTTACTATTCAGTAACTCGTTTAAGAGCAACAAAAGGCAAGAAAAATAATTATTTCAGGGTAGACTGACCACTACTAGAGATTGACAGGATTCAATATCAGGGCTTATGAAGTTTGTCTTATCTGTAAATGATCTGGAAAAAAAAAACAAAGCAAAGAGACCAACAGTGGCAATGATAATAAATTGTGACAAAAGACTATGTGAAGTTATTGATGTATTTGATGATACCAAGTGACCAGACGATAAAATGGCAGGTGACATTCAATGACCACAGATACAAATGGGAGAAGTTATTCTAGTGATGCTCTGTGGATTCAAAAATAAATAACAATAAATAAAATAAAAAGAGACTTCGGTGTTTATAGTTGTCTGTGCTATGGAAAGATACTGAGTTTTCTGTTCATCTTGAATTAATAATTGTGCTGTTCTTGCATCATTAAAAGTTTCATAATAGAACTGGAATACTAGATGATAAGGATGATAAAGGATATGGAGAGGATTCTTAACTCAGAACAATAAACAATTGAGGGGAGAGAGATTAAAAGTCTATCAGGTCAGATCAGGAGAGAATGATTAGAAACAAATATTTGCATTACTTTTGAGGAAGAATTTGAGGAAGAAGGGTGGTGGATGAATCCAAACAACCACTCAGGGCACAGGTAAACAGCAATTACTGCTCATGGTGAAGTGATTCAGGACACTACGGATACTAGAAAAATACATATATTAAAACAAAACAATTAGGGAAAGTCATAGAAAGAAAATCATTTAAGATTCATAAACAATAAATAAAACCAACATCTAGAAGTGGAGAATGTTGAAAGCTTTGAGGACAGACTGGAGAAACAACCCTGAATGCATGGCCAGCTTCTTCATTTTCTTTAGGTGTCTGTCTTTGGTGTCTCAATTGACCAGCATCAGATAATCTTTTGGATTCATTAATCTTTCCTCTAAAATAATACCTTCAATCTGATAGTTTCATACTCACATTAATGTTACACTCTGTTATGTGTTACACTGAGACTATTTACAATTCTTTCTTCATTTAAAAAATTAAGTAATCTATGTGAAATTTATAACCTTTTTTTTCTTTGAAAGATAAAGTGTTTATTTCTATTTTATCTTGTGTGTACTTTTTTTCCATCAAAGAGATTTTGGTTTTACTTTATAATTATGTTTTTTTCTATGATTATTATTCAGATGGATGGTAGTTTACCCTGGCAGGAAAAAATATGATACATTAAAATATCATCTTTTTTGTCTAAATTCTGCTAAATTAATTGTGAACTACTATCACTGAAGCAGAAAATAAGGTTGGATTTGAGTAATGAAAGATGCCTTGTTAATGACAATGAAGGCTGCTGGAGCAAGAGAGATACCATTTTCTCCACTGACTAGGGAGAGTATTAGACATAGCAGAAGGCTGTGAGACTGGATGCTGAGAGAAAAGAATATTATTTGTTGCAGAGAGCAAAATACAGAAATTAGTAAAAGAAGTTGGAAAGTAAGAGAATCAAAGAAGGTCAAAAAGGCAGAAGATCATAAATGAGAATGAGACAACACGAAAAATGAGAAGGCAACACAAATAGGAAAAAGGATTTTGCTTGCTGTTTTCTGCCTTTAGCTATGCAGTGGAGTGTTTAGACTGTATGTCAATCACATGATTCTGGTCAGAATCCCAGTCCGGAAACTGGGACATGATATGAAAATTTCTGTTGAATCTTGTTTTTCTGAACCAGTGATTGAGCACCTGGTGAAGGGGTGTAGCCACCCCTGGGAGCCCAGGTGGAAGCAATTCACCTTTGTGACCGGAAGACTCAATTGTGGGTTGGGTGAGCAGATCCAGAATTCACCCCTCCCTAACCTCTTTTACGGACTGGTAGCCGCAAGGGAAGTATCTCTGCTTGGAGATAGCTTCTTTTATCTGTCAGACCAGTGTTCCCTGGTCCTTGGGGAGGGGTTAGCAATTTCTCCTTTATTATGGTATTGTAACTGCTAACTTTCTTGAATGCTCTGAAACCAGTTAAAATCAGCTATGTCTGCTGTTGCTTGTCCTTGCAACTTCTCACAGGAAATTTTGGAATAGGAATAAAATAATAAAATGTAGTTATTTACCACTCTAGTTTATCTATAGTAGGTCCTTTTTTGGAAGATTTTTTATCTGCTCTTGGGGGGTATAATCTTTTTTTAGTTGCCCTATGTAATATGTCTAAGGTGACAAAAGTAATGCACCATAGTTTGATTAACTTCTATACACTACCCCCTTCATTTTTATATTTTTATGTTACCTATTTCATTGCTTTTCTGAATCTAAAAGTGTGATGAAAAGATTAAGTGCGTGTTTGACATTTTAACTCTCTTTAGAACATTGTTTCATTTTTCCTGGTTGTTACACTTGATTTTTATTATAATTTTTTTCTTTCAGAAGAGTGTACATCATTAAAAAAATAGTCCAGAATTGGCATATCTGGAATGATGTGATGTAGAAGCTGCTGGAATTAAGAAAAAAATTCATCCCAATAATTTCATTAAAAAAGATGATTCAAGCTAGTAAAAGTAGTGCCTGTGGTACATTGTTCTGCTCCTCCTGACTTCCTTCCTCCAAACAGGAGCTGAAAACCATGTAGGCTATCACCACACGTCTCATTTGTCTTCAGTACCCTGAATACAATGCATGTTTGCACCATGGCCGTCTTTCATTTCAGATATTTAAGTACACACTCCTTCTTTAGCTTAAAATGGTGTGGCTATTTTTCAGCCTTATGACTTAGCTTGACTTTATTGGAAGTAACAGCACTGTAAAATCCTACAACTTTGCTGACCTTGACTTCCATTGTGTATCACAATGGCATCTTCTGTAGATAAGGCTGTGATCCTCTGGACTGCAGTAGGTGAAGCCCCACAGCATCCTTTCCTATTGAGGCACTTATTAACTCACCTGTTATGTGCAGATCCTATTGGTTGCAGGATGGCTGGGAAACTGTGGATCTAAGGGGGGAAACGCTTTTAAACTAAAGGAAGATTTATATTAAATGTCAGGGGGAAGATTTTTTTACTGAGAGAATAGTGAGGTGCTGGCACAGGCTGGCCAGAGAAGTTGTGGATGCTTCGTCACTGGAGGTGTTCATGGTCAGGTTGGATGGGGCCCTGGGCAGCTTGATCTGGAGCTTGATCTAGAAGCTGGCAGCCTTGCCTGTAACAGGAGGGTTGGAACTTGATGATCCTTGAGGTCTCTGACAACCCAAGCCACTATATGATTCTGTGTTATGCCAGCAACTCATGACCTGTGTTGAGTTTTAATCTGTTCACATTAATGGGGAAGGTAGCTGAAGCACAGTTATGTTAAATTTGTAACTGATGTTATATTTTTAGTCAGGGTCTTATTTAACAATGATTACTACTAGCTTACAAGTATTCCTTATGTTGGTTAGCTAAATATTTCAGATATTTAAAACATCCTTAAAAATGTCAAGTGTTAGAACATTAAAGACATTTAACATTCTCATTTATACAGAGTTTATTCTAGAATAATTAATAAAGCCGCAACAAAACCCACTTATTTCATATCTGCAAGAGAAGAAAGTGTAAGACAGTTACCTGGTCTTCAACTGACATAGGGACTCGAGTGTGTGACTCACACTCCTCAGAGCAGTCATTTTCCTCTCTTATATATAAAATGTTTTAAAACAAAACAAAACAACAACAAACAGAGCTACTATTTAGATATAAAATGTGTACTATTTTGAAGATCTGCTTGAAAATTAAGGGTTCTACATTTGACACCTTGAAGAAGTGGTGTCACTTTTTGATGTCTTTTGACATCAAAATGATGTCAAAATGACCTAAGATTTACTTTGAGAACCATTAACCACATACATAAAGATTGAAAAAAGCTTTAAGCCACAGTACTGTTCAGAATTTATGTGCACAGAGCAACTTGTTTTTCCAGGATTGTTTCCACTTTTTTTCCTGTACAGTATTTTATTTTATGATGAACTTCTGTTCCTTTCTCCTTTTCCTTGCAACTTAATGTAACAGATATACTTCTGTCTAACAATATCTTACTAATTTCATTAAGCACTGAGAAAACTACCTTGTGTGCATCTGACTTAAGCTGACCATGTTCTATGGTGAACAAGATAGGAGGTGGTGAAAAAAGCTGGCTTAGCATGGAGTTATCATCAGAACAGGGATGTATGACTGACTTGGAAAAGTAATCTTGGTTGACAGGGTGTCATCTCTTTAAGTCTAAAATTAAGCTGTTGAAAACATAGCAAATATTTTTTTAATTTCTTGTACTATGAAGAATTGCTTGTTTTGTAAAGTATTGTTTATACCAAATGCTCATTAAGCTAAAATGACAGCACCTGCAAGTAGCTGAGCTTAATTTGTGCTTTTACTTAATACTTTTTGGATTCAGTTTGAGTTTTATCCTGATTAAAATGGGGCCTGATGTTCATGAATATAGGCTAGGAGGCTAGTGATGCAGAGCAGTGAGTTGGAGGCCACTGATGTGTGGCATGAAGCTGGAGCAGTGGTGTGAGACATAAGGAAGAGAGTTTTATGGTGTAGCCTAAGAGGCTCCCGGGAGCAATGATATGCTAGAAAATGTTACCAGAGTACTCTAGTCTGAAAATTGCTAGATGAAGACAGATGGATGGGATGACTGACAAAGGACGGAAATCTGTAGAATGGCTGACTGGAGACAACTGGAAGGCTGAGTCTATCTGGAAAAAAAGCCAAGCATGGAAGCCCACTGGAGCAAAAGCCAAGTGCTAAGAATCATAAAAGCATAGTACAGGTGAGCTTTCCAAAAGCCTGATTAGCAGAGCACAGCCTGAATGGGTCAGCCAAAGTAAACTTTGAGACCAAAATACGACTCAAGTTAGTCATGAAGTTAAAATACAGACAAAAGTCTGTGTCATGTGAGAAGTGACAGACAGGGGAAAAAGTTACATGCTATTTTCATAAGCAGTGGTAGTATGCTGAGCCACTGTGATGCCAGACATTTAAATGGCAGACCTCACTCCCTCACAGGAGAGTCAACGTGAACTGTGTGGATTGTGAGAGTGCTTAGAAGACACAGAGTGAAGCTCAGTGCCAGCGTAGCAATGTGTGCTGCACAGGGACTTACTCTCAAGCATTCTAGTGCTGCAGTGTGTGATGACAAACCCTACTGCGCTCAATTCAGCACCTGTGCCAAGAAATGGGATAGACTAGCCTGCAAGGAGCTGCATGCTGCTTCAGCATTTTGTAGTGTGTGCCTGAACTTTTTTCGTTTACATATAGCCCCACTTGTATGCAGTTCAGGTACCTCTATCTTGCACTGAATGCTGTAGATTTACTTATGAAAGAGTAGTATCTGCTTTTCAGTAGTAATCTGTATCTTTTTTTCTTCAAGCAAAAAGCTTTAGAAGGTTGTGGTGTTGTTAATATTCATTCAAGAATACTTATAGAGAGTTTCTTAATCAAGTAGCTAGATCAGCATTCTCCATTATATTACTAATTCCTCTGCTTGTCTTATTGGTGTTTATGCCTGGAATTAGATTGTCATGTTTTGAGAAAATAGCAATTTGCAAACCATTTCTTGTTTTCCTGATATTTTTTTAGTTTAACTTCAGGAAACTACCATGTGAAAAAGCAGGTGAGATGAATAGGTGAATGTGTATATACTTCGTGTATTTATAATGTAAACTTACAACTGGGTTTCATTTCCACACTCTGTTCATATAAATATAGTCATAGTCATAGGAAGATGTTAGAGCATTCACTTAATGACAAATTTTTAAGTCTACGTTTGAATTCTGATATATTTATAAAATTTCCAGTTATCTGGCCGAAGCTGCTAAAAGTGCTCGGAAAGTAAAAGATTCTTTGTCTGTAAGAGAATAAATGAATGTTAGTGGGGAGGTTAATATTTTTATAACTTCTCTTTCTCTCTAATTTGTGTATGTATGTCTTTTTTTAATACTTGTATTTATGGATATGCTAGGAAATAGACTGGGGCTAGAGATTCTCCTTGATTAATTATTTTAGACAGGGATTTGAAAAAGGACAAAATTGAGTTAGGATCCAAGCTTTAATTCAATGCTGTGATAATCTATAACATAAGAAACACTATTAAATCAACAGGAAATGAAAAAGATTGCAGTTAACCAAGCAACCATCACTCACCACAGAAGTTAAGTGATCCTTGAACTGGATGAATCAATCTAGACTGCCAAGGTCAATGAGTTGCCATACTTGAGGAAATATGTACATGTGGTAGGAACCTGGCAGTAAAATGAACCATGCTTGCTTTTGTTAATAGGTATTTTATCTGATTAAAGGAGTCAGCTATTGTATCAGCAAATTTATACTAGTATTTGGACCTAATTGACTGATGTGATCCAAAAAAGAGTTATGAAGTAAAAATGTTGCAGTATAATTGTTTGCTATTAAGCTTGGGAGAAAGGTATTGTAGACAGTAGACTTTAGTACCTCCATTCAGATGGAGGCATTTACTTCTAGTATTACAATATTTTGTATGCTCTTTATTTTCAGACAAGTTGGGCATAAAACTGAGAAATAAAAACATGATGTTGGACTTTTGAACTATACTTTTCTTCACCTTTTTTTTTTCCCTCTTCCATACCCTAGAGTCTCCTTTGCTTTTCAAATTCAATCACTTTTGGTGCTCTCGTAGTTATTTCACAAAATAGGATTTGCATAATTTTGCAGAGATTCAAAATATGAACTAGTTTTTTTTTCAGACACTGTAGTGAAAGAAACATTAAAAATTGATCTTTGTGATTGGCACAGTCAGCTGAGATGAAAGTTAAGTTGTGTAGAAAGCTCAATAATGCTGTTCTTCAGGATCTTCATATTTTCTAACTGATTATTCTCAGCTGCATCATGCAGATGGAAAATCTATCTGAATATGACCCATTGCAGTATTTCCCATATATGATCATAATAATTCCCCGAATTTTTAGTTACACTACAAGATGTTTGCACTGGCTGCACTCATTTCTGTAGTCAAATAAACTCATTTGAACACCCAGTACTGATAGCATACTCTGTAGGGAATTATATTAGTGCTTCTAACCATTAAGGACTCTCCTGTTCAGTTGAATCAGAGATTCTTGATTACAACATGACTGTCTGAAGGAGGATGGAAGAGAAACTGCTTGAATGACAGATTAAAGAAAAAACAAAAAATTGCAAGGCTTGCTGTTTTGCAAGGAGCAGATGAAATGGAAGTTGTTCCAGATGGAATGTTAACATCTTGCCACTGGTCAAAATAAAAGCACTTGCAGCATGCTTCTGAATGCTTTTTCAGAGTGGTTTTCATATGGGAGCATGTGCATCTCTGAAGGCCTTGACTAAAAGGCGAGAGTTGCTGTGGGTTAAGAAAATCTCTCTCCTCACAAAGGCATACTGCAGAACTTTTGAGATTAAGCTGGCTAAAAGGAGTTGAAGCTTTAGAAGAAATCAGCACATCCTATTAGATTCCTCTTTCAACTAGGAAAATGTATTTTTCAGGTTCCTTGCAAGTAGATAAGCATGTATAACAGACACATCTATTTTTCCCTTTTCAAAGAAACAAATTGCAACTTTAGCTGCCTTTGTGAAAAGGGAAATGCTAACTTGGGATCACTGTATTGATGAGCAATTTCTTTAAACAGAAACAAAAGAATAAAAGCTAGCCGTATTTTCTTTGGAGGATTTTTGTTGAACTTAGACATCATAAATCCAATGGTTTATACAAAATTTATAGAAACCTTGTAAGTTACTACTCTATAACACACACTGCTGAAGTTATAAATTGATGTGGTCTGGATTTATCAGAGTAAACATCTTTGT
Source organism: Odontophorus gujanensis (assembly GCA_013399175.1). Taxonomy (NCBI): domain Eukaryota; kingdom Metazoa; phylum Chordata; class Aves; order Galliformes; family Odontophoridae; genus Odontophorus; species Odontophorus gujanensis. The sequence goes on along the minus strand of VXAB01010420.1, from coordinate 349,907 downwards.
AGGATTCAGTTATCAACACTATCATACCTTAGTCTGCAAAAAATAATTTTCTGGTTCCAACAGCACAGTAACAAATAACCATAATGGGTAGGTTTTCAGATATGCTCTTGATTGGCCTCCACCTGGACAGAGAGCTGTTGACCACAAAGCTCTGTCTGTGTCCATCCAATCAACTCTTCATCAGTGGAATAATTCAGCCTTCAAATCCATGTCTCCCCAAGTGATGGATGAGGATATGATGGAGGACCATGTGAAAGGTCTTGCATGAGTCTGGGTAGATGATATCAGTTGCCCTTCCTTTGGCCACTGATGCTGCCGCTCCACCACAGAAAGACACCAGACTGGTCAGACACAGTCTACCCTCAGTTAAACCATGCTGGCTGTCTTGGATCACATCCTCATCTTGCACATGCCTTAACATAAATTCTCTATGATCTGTCTGGGTATAGATGAGAGGCTCACCAAAGGTCAAACTACAGTATAATTAGGTCCAACCATTAGTTAACTTTAATAAACAGTAACATAAGTGAAGATCCAGAACTGGAATTCTGGAGTAGACAGTCACAAGATAGAAGTACGTCACTCTTTGCTTTATGGTGCCTTTGCTGCTAGTGTACAGATATATTTCACTTGTTTACACTGAGTTACTGCAGCATAGATGTAACCAGGGAGATTTTTCTTAAGATGACCTCAGGATGTCTTGAGATTGGGAAGTCTTGGTAGAAAAAATTTTAGTTGCATACATTATGAAAACAGGTATTTTTTCATCATGTATTGTTCTAATAGCAATTAGCGCTTTGACAGAGGGTGTTGCTTGTTGATGGGACTGAACTTTTTACAGTATTCAATTTCTGGGATATAAAAGTTATTATGTGATCAATTGAAAACCCTGTCACTTCATGTTTTAAGCTCTTTCTCTAACCTGTGGTCTTCATTGAGGCACCTTTTATAAATTGTTCTTACTAATGCTGGTGTACTTTTGAACTTGCATGATTTCCCAGTGGCATGCAGATGACTCTCAAGATGCTTAATGCATAGGCTGTCCATAGCTCAAGTGTCAGGCAAGTAGTATTTTCCAAAAATATGCAGTAGCTTCAGAGGTTGGTGATGGGCTTCTGCCCAGACAACTTGCTTAGTGTGCAGAAATTAAAACAACCTCCTCTTTTCACATTTATCATTAAATACTTTATTAATAGCAGAGATTTTCTTTAATAATTTTAGACTTATCTGAAAATGTGTAGCTGAAAAACCATGTCTGCTCCAAACAGCTGTCAAGAGTTTCATAATGAGAAGATGTGGTTGAACCTGTCTCTCCAGCATTGTTGGTGGCATCCATTCTGAACAGACTTTCAACTCCAGCACAAATCTGAAACATTGCATTCAATCTATTTCAGCAGCAAGTCATTTTTTTGAAGACTCTTCGAAGCAAGAAATCTTCCCCAGTCAGATAACTGCATACCTTTGGTAGTTCTGTAGCGTCTGCCACCTCAATATCAAGACCCCATTGCCAGAAAACTGTACCAGTTTTCTGGCTTTTCAGAACTTCTATACCTACAGCTATTCAGTATCACGTTATTTCAATTGATGTGCTGCATGAAGTTCTGAGACAAATTACTGAGTAAAACTTGGAGGCTGAATTAGTCCACAAAATTAATGTATTCTGACATCACACAGGGACTCTTCTTTAGAACCAAAGGCACTAAGCAAGATGTGGATATGTGAATCGAAAAAGAATTATAAAAAAATAATTTATATTGAACTGAATTAATGTATTTTTCTTGCTAATGAATTCAAAACTGAAATTCTCAATTTATGCACAATAGAGTATTTTTTGTGCAATGTTATCTGAGTGCACTGCACTTCCATAGTTCTTGAAGTTATTGTGAANTTTTATAAATTGTTCTTACTAATGCTGGTGTACTTTTGAACTTGCATGATTTCCCAGTGGCATGCAGATGACTCTCAAGATGCTTAATGCATAGGCTGTCCATAGCTCAAGTGTCAGGCAAGTAGTATTTTCCAAAAATATGCAGTAGCTTCAGAGGTTGGTGATGGGCTTCTGCCCAGACAACTTGCTTAGTGTGCAGAAATTAAAACAACCTCCTCTTTTCACATTTATCATTAAATACTTTATTAATAGCAGAGATTTTCTTTAATAATTTTAGACTTATCTGAAAATGTGTAGCTGAAAAACCATGTCTGCTCCAAACAGCTGTCAAGAGTTTCATAATGAGAAGATGTGGTTGAACCTGTCTCTCCAGCATTGTTGGTGGCATCCATTCTGAACAGACTTTCAACTCCAGCACAAATCTGAAACATTGCATTCAATCTATTTCAGCAGCAAGTCATTTTTTTGAAGACTCTTTGAAGCAAGAAATCTTCCCCAGTCAGATAACTGCATCCCTTTGGTAGTTCTGTAGCGTCTGCCACCTCAATATCAAGACCCCATTGATACCCCCTTTTCAGAACTTCTATACCTACAGCTATTCAGTATCACGTTATTTCAATTGATGTGCTGCATGAAGTTCTGAGACAAATTACTGAGTAAAACTTGGAGGCTGAATTAGTCCACAAAATTAATGTATTCTGACATCACACAGGGACTCTTCTTTAGAACCAAAGGCACTAAGCAAGATGTGGATATGTGAATCGAAAAAGAATTATAAAAAAATAATTTATATTGAACTGAATTAATGTATTTTTCTTGCTAATGAATTCAAAACTGAAATTCTCAATTTATGCACAATAAAGAAGAGTATTTTTTGTGCAATGTTATCTGAGTGCACTGCACTTCCATAGTTCTTGAAGTTATTGTGAAAAAGGAGAAAACATTTATATGTAAGTTCTATGTATTGTGCTAGCAAATTGATCTCTTTCTAATAGTCTTATCATAGACAGCACTGAAAATGATCAATGCTGGGAGATTTTAAGGTCATTTGCAAACTTGCAAGCTATGAAGCAAAAATAATTCTTGAAAAACAATTCTGAAGAGAAGTCACTGTAACACAGACTGAAAAACTACTTTTGTAGATAGATCTTTCATGTGAAAGACCCAGTTAATGCTTTAAAACACAAAAGTCCTCCCAGACCCTGGGTAGAATTGAGCTAGCCTACTGATTTTTCTGTTNTAAACCATGCTGGCTGTCTTGGATCACATCCTCATCTTGCACATGCCTTAACATAAATTCTCTATGATCTGTCTGGGTATAGATGAGAGGCTCACCAAAGGTCAAACTACAGTATAATTAGGTCCAACCATTAGTTAACTTTAATAAACAGTAACATAAGTGAAGATCCAGAACTGGAATTCTGGAGTAGACAGTCACAAGATAGAAGTACGTCACTCTTTGCTTTATGGTGCCTTTGCTGCTAGTGTACAGATATATTTCACTTGTTTACACTGAGTTACTGCAGCATAGATGTAACCAGGGAGATTTTTCTTAAGATGACCTCAGGATGTCTTGAGATTGGGAAGTCTTGGTAGAAAAAATTTTAGTTGCATACATTATGAAAACAGGTATTTTTTCATCATGTATTGTTCTAATAGCAATTAGCGCTTTGACAGAGGGTGTTGCTTGTTGATGGGACTGAACTTTTTACAGTATTCAATTTCTGGGATATAAAAGTTATTATGTGATCAATTGAAAACCCTGTCACTTCATGTTTTAAGCTCTTTCTCTAACCTGTGGTCTTCATTGAGGCACCTTTTATAAATTGTTCTTACTAATGCTGGTGTACTTTTGAACTTGCATGATTTCCCAGTGGCATGCAGATGACTCTCAAGATGCTTAATGCATAGGCTGTCCATAGCTCAAGTGTCAGGCAAGTAGTATTTTCCAAAAATATGCAGTAGCTTCAGAGGTTGGTGATGGGCTTCTGCCCAGACAACTTGCTTAGTGTGCAGAAATTAAAACAACCTCCTCTTTTCACATTTATCATTAAATACTTTATTAATAGCAGAGATTTTCTTTAATAATTTTAGACTTATCTGAAAATGTGTAGCTGAAAAACCATGTCTGCTCCAAACAGCTGTCAAGAGTTTCATAATGAGAAGATGTGGTTGAACCTGTCTCTCCAGCATTGTTGGTGGCATCCATTCTGAACAGACTTTCAACTCCAGCACAAATCTGAAACATTGCATTCAATCTATTTCAGCAGCAAGTCATTTTTTTGAAGACTCTTTGAAGCAAGAAATCTTCCCCAGTCAGATAACTGCATACCTTTGGTAGTTCTGTAGCGTCTGCCACCTCAATATCAAGACCCCATTGATACCCCCTTTTCAGAACTTCTATACCTACAGCTATTCAGTATCACGTTATTTCAATTGATGTGCTGCATGAAGTTCTGAGACAAATTACTGAGTAAAACTTGGAGGCTGAATTAGTCCACAAAATTAATGTATTCTGACATCACACAGGGACTCTTCTTTAGAACCAAAGGCACTAAGCAAGATGTGGATATGTGAATCGAAAAAGAATTATAAAAAAATAATTTATATTGAACTGAATTAATGTATTTTTCTTGCTAATGAATTCAAAACTGAAATTCTCAATTTATGCACAATAGAGTATTTTTTGTGCAATGTTATCTGAGTGCACTGCACTTCCATAGTTCTTGAAGTTATTGTGAAAAAGGAGAAAACATTTATATGTAAGTTCTATGTATTGTGCTAGCAAATTGATCTCTTTCTAATAGTCTTATCATAGACAGCACTGAAAATGATCAATGCTGGGAGATTTTAAGGTCATTTGCAAACTTGCAAGCTATGAAGCAAAAATAATTCTTGAAAAACAATTCTGAAGAGAAGTCACTGTAACACAGACTGAAAAACTACTTTTGTAGATAGATCTTTCATGTGAAAGACCCAGTTAATGCTTTAAAACACAAAAGTCCTCCCAGACCCTGGGTAGAATTGAGCTAGCCTACTGATTTTTCTGTTACTTGAAGAAATGTCAGATGTACTGCAGTCAAGTAAAAAGATCTGTCTGCAGTCAGCAGAAATTTTTATTTCACACTAGAAAGATGGATATGCCTCATTATGGATGGATGTGGTTGATTAAAGTAGTTATACAGTCAAAAGCAGTTCACACTATCAATGTTTTCAGTATTTTAATAAAAAATGAAATTTTAAGTAACATATAAAGATTCTTGAAATGGGAATATTTTTACACCAGTTCTAACAGCTGATGTTTAAGATAAAGTTATTTAAATGACATTTAAGTGATAATTAATTATAACAGACCAACACAGCATATTGGTATTTCTTGTGCTCATTTGGAAGCTGAACATAGTAATTGTTGTTCTTTGTATGCTTTTCCTGTTTCTATTAATAAAGTTACACCATTTAACATGTTTGAATGTAGACCAGGAAAGTTAAAATTACCCTAAAGAAAACAAGGCGTAATATAAATAAAATAATGAAGCACGATCATTACTGATTTAAGAACCCATGATTATGCTTATTTATGTCTGACTTAAGGCTTGTAGTTAAGCATACTCATAAATGGCTTTTATTCCAATGTAAATTGGATCAGACTCTTAGGAAGAATTAATGGCCCTGTCACACTAAGGTACTTAAAGACTGACTTCTAATTATAAAATGCCTTATTATTATTATTTTTTTTAGATATTAGGTATTAGAATTCTCTTCAGCCCTGCTATTCTATACAAGGGACTGTGATAAAACCTTATGTGATCACTGAATCATAGAATCATTTGATTGGAATGGACCCCTAAAGATCATCTGGTCAAACTCCCCTGCAAGAAACAGGGACACCTACATCTCCATCAGGTGTTCAGAGCATGATCCAATCTGATTTTGAATGTCTCCGGGGATGGGACATCCACTACCTCTCTGGGCAATCTGTGCCAGTGCTTCGCTGCCCTTATTGTAAAAAATGCTTTTATTATATCCAATCCAATTCTCCTTTCTCTTATTTTGTAACTACTTCCTCTTTTCCCATCACAGTCAACTTTGCTGAAGAGTCTGCCCTCTTCTCTAGCCCCCCTTTAGATACTGTCAGTGCCTTTCTGAGGCCTCCCCAGAGCCTTCTATTCTCCAGGCTGAGCTGCCCCGGTTTTCTCAGTCTGTCTTATCACAGCTGGGATGGATTTTCAGGGCAGCTGAGGTGTAGGAGCTGCTGTTTGACTTCTGTTTCCTTCTCGTGCTTTTCTCATGTCCCACTGGTCATAATCAAAAAGCTGGTGTAAGGCATGAACTCAAATATAATTATTTGGACCTTCATTTTTCAAAGCAGGTTGGTCAGAGGAGCTAGATGGATAACCTAGTCCTCTAAAACACTCAGACTTCCAACATTATTCAAGTCTTTGGCCGAATACCCAAAATTACTTGTAAGTGGATAATTACTCTGGTTAAATGTAAGCATTACTGACATCTTGGTTTCCCTAAGGTTGCTTTTATCATCAAATCTCTGATGCTCCGATGCCTGTAGCTGCTCTGTCAGTGAGCACTGTAAGCATATGTCTATCACAAGTTACCAATAGCACCTCCAGCTGTAGCACTTGTATTGTTGTTGCTTCCACTTTGCCTCCGAGTAATGTTTCATACTCTTCTCCTCACTCCTCCCTCAGGAATTTTTACAGCTATTTTTGTTAATATAGAGAAAAAACATGGTAACTGCCCCCACTTTCGTTCTGTACATAGTATACTTATACTAGTTATTCATCTAGTAAGAAAGCATTGTCATGTTTTCAAGAATCCTCCTGAGGATGTTTGTGCCAAATATTTATTTCTAAAAAATGTAAATGTATTACCCTTACTGCTTAGTTCTATAACTTTACTGCCTGTTACAAATTGTATATATCCCCACTGATCACTCCTATCACATCTGCTTTCGTGAACTGAAATAATAATAATAAAAAAATTATCCTATCTATTCATCTTCTCTGTGCTTCCCTGTTCAGCAGAATTGTTGACTCTAAATTCCAGTGTACATTTTATGGCTTATTGCTGTGAGAGCCGGGATGTTATTGACAACACTCCAAGGTGTTTAACATGTGTCTTGGAAATGAGATTACAGCCACTGCGGGAATGTACAAGGAGAAAGGATTTATAAAATGTTAGTGGTCTAATTAAATGGAGTAGTATTGTGCAACTTTTCCTCCTTAGGTGTATCAAAATATGAAAAGGTCTTCCCTGATGCTTCATGGAATGTCTCTTGTTCTGATTTTTCTGTGGAAAGTCAAATTACACTTTCCATACCCGAAGACAGAATCTTCAAATATTAGACACTCTGTGGTGAGAAATAAGTGTAAACTCTGCAGTGCAAGAGTTAAGAGTAAGGATCATCCAGGATTGCACTAGGGAAGGCCTTCTCATCACTGCTCAGTAAACTTGCATTCTGCTTTATATCCTCAGAAAAGATGTGAAATCCTGCTCCTTTTCCCCTCCACCCTTTTGTAGGGTGATGTTTCTTTGAAATCTCTGTATGAACAGTGAATCAAAAAAAGAGACAAGAAAGTGTTTTCTTAAGGGGAAGAAAGTTTATATTGACTTTGAAAATCGAGAAAAGTGTAGTCCAGAGAAGTGAACAGCAGACTTGAGAAAATAACAAATGTTCTGTCCCCTAATGTGTATACAGACACGAAGCAATCAAACAAAAATGAGATTGTGCAGCTAATAAAATAAAGCAGACCAGGCTAGCTAGAGCCGTTTCCAAATGGCCGTTGAGAGTTCCACATCACTTCTGAATGGCTACCGGCAAATACGTACCAACACTTGATCTCTCTTGGGAAGCTATTTAATTTATCTCCAAATCGTCTGTCTAACTCCCGGGTGGCTGTTTATCTTGTATCAGTATGTTTCTCTTATCACTAAAGCATTCTACTTTTGTTTGATTGTTGTTTTTTTTTTCTCTCTGTATTTCCTTTGCAGTTTTCTTTCTCTAGGGGACCATGTGCATAATTTGTTTGTCAATAATAAATAATGGACACATTTTATTATGTGTTACTAATGTTTCTGTGTAGGAGGACAGAAGGAAAAACCTTGTAAAAAATGTACCACTGCCATCAGTATTGGAGCTCAGCATACATTTTTCTATTATTTTTTCATCTTATTCTTCCTTACTTACATTTTCCTCTTTCTTCACATGTATGAAAATATCTGTATGCATGCATATAACATACACTTCATAAAATTCACAGTAGGTATTTTGAACATTTCCTGCATGAAGACAATGTTTCTAGTTACTTCAGAAAATCAAGCAATGACTAAAAATTTTCCTGTAATGTCAGACATCAGGAATTTGATGTATTTTCTTTCTCTGACTCTATCTTAAAGAAACAAAACAAACAAACAAACAACAAAAAAAACCCACTTAATTTCATTCTTTCTGAGTGTCTTGTTTTTCCTGTTAAAAACATAAAAACAAGCCCTTTTTTAGCAATGACTTGAACTTAACTATCTGTCTGCATTTAGTAATCTTAAGGGATAGGATCTTGTTATTGCTCACTTTTGGTGACATCTTGCTTTTCATTTATAGCTTCCTCAAAAATTATAGTGTCATCCCATGAGTTACTGGCTCTGCTTTTGCTGCTGAAGTCCTGTGACACAAATAGGTTGGTCAAGAGTATATGGGGAATCTTCTGGTTGTTCAGATGGGCAGAATTTAAGACAGAAGCAAGGTTTACATACTGAGATATCTAAGCAATGATGCTGAAGATTGTCTCATAATATTTTATATAGTAATGGCTGGGATGGTGTAAAATAGAAGAATCAGCGATCACAGAATTCTGCATTTCAGAAAACCAAGTCTACTGTTGAATGGATCTTTCCTCTGGGCACTTCCTTTCCAGTTCTGTGCTTTGGCAAAAAGCACGAAACTGCCAGCCTGATTGTGGTCCCTGCCTGCAGCAGTAAGAACAATCTTCTTTCATGGCGCAGGTTCCTCTCAGCATAACTTGATGTGATCTACTGGATTCTTCAAGATGCTGCTTTCAACAGTAAAGTTATCACAGTATTTCTTCTGAAAACACACTGAGTACTGCTTTTTTGCATGTGGTAGTCTTTGGTTACCACAATCACTTTGAAAACTATAGACCTGATTAATGGTGTACGTATTCACATCAATATTATTCTCTCCACTTAGTCTTCTTCCAGCACTATCCTAATCCTTAATATTTGTGCAGTCTGTTATGTTCCTTTTCACAGAATTGTAGGATTTGGAAGGGACCTCTAGAGATTGTTTAGTCCTCTTTCTCTGCCAAAACAGCTCCCTAGATCAGGTTGCACAGGTAGGCATCCAGGTGGGTCATGAATATCTCCAGGGGCAGAGACTCCACAGCCTCTCTGGGCAACCTGTTCCAGTGTTCTTGTTCTCATTTTAGACTTGTAGGCAGGCCTGATGCTACCTGCTCTAGTAAGGTTGATCATGTGCTCCTTCAGTCATTCTAATGTGTTCGCACCAATGACAGTACAAGCACATCTTTTGTGGTAATGGCTCTACATACGGTTCCACTGACCTCTTATCAGCTTTCTTCAAAATAGCCTTAAGACTTTCAAGGTTTACCTGAAATCAGCTTGATGGCCATGTGTTATGCTTGCATTAACTTTTCACAGGCATTACATTGATGAATTATATATGCAATTAGATCTAAACAAGCACCAATTTACTTGATTCAGCTATCCCAGTCTATTATTTCCAGGCATATTGTAGAAATCAGCATTATTTTATTCTCTCAGCATGATTCCTTTTACACTGTGCTATTTCTGTACTATTCTATTCTGTACGTTTCTATGCATTTATTACGTCTACATTTATTTTAAGGTGATGCTTACTTTCTTCTGTGTAGCCTCTGCTCATAATACCTCACCTCCATTCTGTCAACAAATTTTGTTAGGATGCATCTATATTTTGCATGAAAAATCTAAATTCTTTCTCACCCTTATGATTCCAATAGGGTCTTTTCAGACCACTTCTGTATGTATTTTGACTAGTTTCTGAATAGAAAGGCACAGCCTGTTATTTGCTGTTCTAGTTCTCTACTCAAAGGGAACACTGTACTGATTTCACTGTGTGCATACTCAGGGTCTTACAGCTTGTATGAAACCTATGCTACAGTATACATGCATACATATACATTAAACAAACAAACAAACAAACAGTGGAATTTACTTTCAAAAACAGTGGTGAGTATGATACATAACTGCTACCAAAATAAAATTAACTATTCAACATGCATGTATTCTTCATACAACACCTGCAAGAACAGGCTCTGTGCCTTAAACTTTCTTGGGAATTGGACCAAATTGGCTACCCATAACTTAGAAATGTACATCAGTCACTCAGTGAGGAATGGGAGTAAATTACCAAGTATTGCCCACCATTGAAAGAAGGGTTTCATTAATAATGCACCACAAATAGGGGTGGCATGGTGGGAAGGAGAAGTGATAACCAAGCTCTCTTATGTTGTGTTTTGTTGAGACATTCCTCAAGACTAACTACTATGAGAGGTATATACTTCATTTACACAGCCTGAATGCTCAGCTGTGGCTCACTTGTGTGAATGGAGAATTAAAATCTAATTCAGTCATTTTATTCTGTCATACAGAGTGTTTAGGCAGGGATATTGCCTCTCCAGGCTCATATTTCTTTAGGTTCTTGATTATGCCTCTCCCTGTATTTATGAAGACATAAATGGTGGACAGTGGAGTAATGAAGTTATTTTGGTTCCCTACAAATTTCTTGTGAACTTGAGTGGTATCTAATACAAAAATAATTTTACTTTTAGTGTCAGGGACAACTGAAGAGTTATTTCACTGAATCAAACCCTTGGGAAGAATTAATGGCCCTGGAAGTGGGGAAAAAAAATATGAATATATCAGTTTTAATCTGTGGTCATAGAGGCTAGAAATATATTTTAACCTATAGTTTGAAATCCAAGCCCAGTTTCTTCAGAGCTTCAAGATCAGTGAGATGGACAGAGGTCTCTGGTGGTTATGTATTAATTTTCCCTTGACTGATACCATGCATATAGTTGCATATAACTGTATGTAAAAAATACAAAGACTATGAAGAGGCTGTAATGAAACTTTTTTTGAAAATACAGCAGTAAGTCTAAGTGCTGTTCTTCTGCTTGCTTTAAAGCAGGATTTTAATCCATGAAAGATGCCATGGGCAGCAGCTGCCTTCTTGTGACATTAGATAAAAAAGCTAAATTGGTCCCTTTTATACATCTGCCTGCTTGTGGCTATAAGTAGAATGGGCAAAGGATTTAGTTTCCTTTTACAAGCAGTTTGATTTTGTAAAGTAACCTCTTATTTCTGAGACGCTCTGTGTGTCTTTTGCAGATTTTTCGCAAACCAAAGTTAAAATAAATACTCTTAAAGAAATTCATATATTTTTGCAAACAAAAGTGTACCTCTAGCAGTATCAAAGTTCAAATTAACAGATTAAATATGTACACTGTTTAATAAGGTGTGATAACAGGAATTATAACAACAGAAAATAAAAGTAGCAGGAACCTGATAGACTTTCACACAGTCATAAATAAATTTTTTCATCTGTCAATTATAGAGATCTCTGGTTTTTAATTCACTAAACTAAGTTCTGAGTTGATTCTCAGATGTTTTGTACTTTTCTATTCCCTCCTATAGGATTTTCATCACTGAGACTAAGGGTGAATTACACTGGGCATCATGCACAACCACAGACACAATGTTTTGTATTTGTTAAACTCTTGCATACCCAACTGCAGAATTGAAAATGCATCTTCAGGCATGATTTTTTCTTTGTTGAAAATCCAAGACATTACGGTTTCTTAGTAGAGGTTTGTTTTCCTGCTCTGACAGTGTGAGCTCTATTAATAATCTGTGTTCACACAGCCACCGGCAAACCAGAATAGTAAGTGATGCGGTGGCACAGTAGAAACAAGAGCTTTTAATCACACCAACACTGTTGTCTGGAGGGAAAAAGAGAAAGCCAGTGCTAGATGTGCAGAGAAAGTAGAGAGAGACCGGAGCAAGCCCGTGGAGGATTTTATAATCAAGAAGTTCATTTTGCACTGGGTTCTGAAATTAATGAGGAGCCAGTGGACTTGTCTGACAATGGGAGTGATATGAGTTAGCGTCCAGGGATCATTGAAGTTATTCTGAGCCAAGATATATTGAATTGTTCATTGTTTTCTCTCCTAAACACTCTTATAATTCAAGTGCTTCATCTTAAAGAATTATAAAATTCTCTTGCTCTTATTTCAGCTTTTTGCCTTTCTCAGCTGGCTGATCATGCCTCAGATAATCAGACTCATCTCCCAGACCTTATATCTCCCCCTTCCCTCTGTGCCCATCTTCTCCTTTGTACGGGAGTTCTCTTCTCCACTTTATATTTGCTAGCTGTTACCTCTTGTCTTCTTGCACAATTTTATTGGACAAATGGCCTGGCTTACAGGAATAAGAGCAGGAGGACCAAAACCTTAATTCCACAGCTCCAATATGCAATTTCTTCCTTCCACTGCTCTGTCCTCATTCCTTTTTCACTTTGTGGTATGCCACATCTCACTTATTAGCTAAAAATGACCATTTGAATCTCAAGTATCAAGGCATAACAGATTTCACAAATCACACTTCCACTTATGGTCTTGCCTTTTGCAGATTCCTGGCTATGTCTCTGCTCATGTCAGTCTTGTTGATTTAAATGGTATTCTGCATTATGCAATCAAAGCAGGTTTCCCTGCTGGATAGTAACTCATTTTTTTTTTGTCCTCCTTCACTTATTTTGACTTTTAATATTAAAAAAAAAAAAATGGAGTGCTTAATAAGTACAGAATTGTACTTATCAGCTAGGAGTGCTGCCTGATTACAATGCTGTTACGTAAAGGCATTTTTCACTCACTATGGAGAAGTGAGATGTAAGTGGATAACAGTCACACTGGAGAGCAGCTTAAAATACCTTGGAAGAAGCGAATTCAAGTTTTACTTTTCAGCATCTCATTATTCTAAGATGTTCAGGAATTTGGATAAATTTCCTTTTCTTGAAGACAAAATAGAAGCGAGATGATCACAGAGTTTTCAGAAGACTTTGTAACACAGAAGTCGAATGGGTTTATCGATAGAAACAGAAGTGGAACTCTTTGGATTAAAGAAAAAATAAAAGTATCCTGGCCCCACTGGGCTTTAAAAATGATAAATCTTTGGCACAAGGAAGAGCTTTTTAAAATTAAATTTTCTTTGCAACCTAAGGTTTTTTTTTATCTATACTATCTAGCTCCGAGCAAGGGTCTTAATTAATTATTTTTGATTTATTTCCTTCATTCCTGAGAAAGGTCTTTCACTTTTTCTTTATTATTATTTCAGTCTTTCTTCTACTTCTCTAGGTATATCTATATTTTTTAGCTCTTTTTGCTACTAACCACTCATGTTTTCTTTCCTTTTGAATTGAAATACACTAAAGCTTTCAGGTCTGCCTCAGACAAATCTGGGCTTTCTTTCACAAATGTAGTGCAAGATTTGAGCCTTTTTTTTTTTTTACTTCAATTTGTGTAGATTTTTTTTCCTAAAACTCCTGACACATTGCTATAAACAAGGTGTGTTTTGCTCCCTTTTCAAACAAAATACTCCATCTGGTTAATATGGACTCTTGTTCCTCTCAGTTATCAACTGTTTCATTAATGAATAATAATTTTGACTTCTTTTTGTATAAGGAATTTCATAATGGGAAATACATAAAATGATATTTTCCTTTCCCTGTTGACTTGATTTTTATCTTTAGGTCTGTGTTTGTGACAGGGGGGCAGCTGGTTCACAAGGCCATCAGCCCCCTCCCCCCCCCCCCCGAAAAAAAAAAAAAGGGGGAAAGAAAGAAGTGAAAGAGGGAAAAAATAAACAACCAAAAATCAGTGCAACAATCTCAGTGGAAAAGCAAAGTTAATTTACTCATTGTAGTAGCAAAATACAAGTTAAATGGGAATGAAGCTGATAAATCAAATAAATTAGAGAATGTCCAGAAACTGAAGGCCTTTGGTGCTGTGGGCAAGACAAAGAGTGAGCACACACACACAAGGCAGATGAAAGGAGGGACAGTCTTGTGACTCCCACTCAATTTTTCCTTTCCCATCAACTGGAAAATGGAGATGGAATAATGAAGTCTTCCGAGATCTGTGGTTCACTCTTCTATTCTGAGACCAGAGCTGCGGCATTAACCCTTTAACTATCAGTGCATTGCATGGTGTTATGACGTGGAATACTGATCACAAATCTTAAAACCATGGCATTTCACCCCTTATTCCACATCACTGTATCATGCTTAATATCTCATAAAATCATATATGCAAACAATTATTAACATGCATTAAACATGTGTGCACACACACAAATATGTATATATTCATGGAATTACTGACTGCATTCCCACAGCATCAAATTCCCCTGCGGCACGCATTAAACATTTCAATTTTTGTGTGTTGCCAGTAAGTTGACTCAGATCCCTTAGCAGAAAAAGTTCCACAGAGAGATTTGCCCTAGCCTGAAGCTGGAAAAACCCAAACTGCTTTTCCTATAATAATCTTTACGTGTACTACAGGGACTTTATCTTCCTTTACATTATTTAGGGAGCTAGATTGGGCAGGACCATCTTGATCGATAGATCCTTGAGTATTGTCTAAACAAGTGGCTTCTACCAAATGTTTCTTCCAGCATTTAAATGTTCCACCACCCACTGCTTTCAACATAGTTTTTAACAGCCCATTGTATCATTTGATCTTACCAAAAGATGGCGCAAGATGGGAGATACAATAAATCCACTTGATGCCATGATCTTTGTCCCAAGTATTTACAGGAGAGTTTTTTAAATGAGTCCCATTATCTGCCTTAGTTCTTTCTGGAGTCGCATGTCACCGCAGGACTTGTTTCTTAGGACCTAAAATTGTGTTTTGGACAATAGCATGGGGTACTGCATGTGCTTCAAGCCACCCAGCAGTTGCTTTCACCATGGTAAGCACATAATACTTACCATTGCAAGTTCATGGCAAGGTGATACAATCAACATTCTTTGCCTCTCCATATTTATACTTCTGCCATCACCTTTTCTCCCAGAAGGAAACCAAACTATGTCACTTATGTATCAATGGAAGGAGTGTCTCTCTGCCCCCACCCTGTAATACTTTTAGGAAAACAGGAGTAAAAAGAAAAAAAAAAAGTAGAGCTGCAAAAAGAGGTTCCTTACTGGATAAAAAGAGAGCACTAGGGAATTCAGACACTTCTAGACTTCATTGAGCAGGAGCATTCAGGATTGTCGTGTTGGATTTTACTGCTTATTTTCTCCCTAATTCAGCCTAAAATGCCTGGTAATATTTCTGTATTACGCAGCTGGCCCCACACCAGTAAGATGAAGGAAGTGACATCCTTCTAGTAAATTACTTGAAATTTGTAACAAAGCCAAATTAATTAAAGCCTGTTTAGATATTGCACTGTCAGGAACTCTATAAATAATTCAAAATAAGAGTTACTTTTTAAATACGTGCCTTTTCATTTTTCATTAGGTTTATATCCACTTATTTTCTCTTTGAGCAACATTTTCAGTGAGGTAGTTTTGTTGTGGTACCAACTCATACTGAAGCTTATCACGGGCAGAAGGCTTATTGTAGCAGGGAAAGCCTTGTCCACAAACCCTGTGATTCCTGCAGAAGTTTATGTGGGTGTGAGTGTCCAGATAGTTACAAAAACAATATCTGTTTGTGTCTGTTGTTAGATAACAGATTGAAGCCAATTCTGTTTAGCTCTGGACTGGTTAGAAGCATGATTAGGGACTCTGTATCTGAAACTGCAAATTAAAATGCACGCATATTGGCAACTGCAATTGTTTTGCAGAACTACAGTTGAGAGCTGAGCCCCACAGCACACTTTGATAAAATGACTGAGTCTGCCTTTCCCACTGCATTGTGTGTGTTAACTGCAACTGAGGTTCAAATACAGAACATACACTGAGCAGTTACTTTTTGGGCAGACCATGAATTTGCCTGCAAAAGAACATGAGAAACTCACGTTCCATTGGACTTGGACTTAGAGTGTGGAACATTCACAAGTGAAATACAGCAGGAACACACGTCTAATTATACTTTGTTAATTTTAATGAAATCTGGTTTCACAGTATCTACATAAAACTGTGTTCATAGCCAGTTAAGTACCTTGTGTGTATTGCATGTTAGAACTTGATTTTTTTTATTTTTATTTTTTTGAAGTTCAATGGTTGCAGTTCTTGTTGGGTGACGTACAAATTGGAAAATACACCACTTTATGCCATTACAGGGTTGAGAGAAGTTTTGTCATTGATGTGACTAAATATTTGGTTTCTTCTTATACAAGTTGAAGACTCTAATAATTTTTTATTATTTTTTACAGGGAAGTTCAATTTTATATATAAAAATTGCTCAGAATGAAAAATGTAAGTGTGCACTTCAATAAATGATAATGGGGCACTGAAGCAAACACTTTTTTTGTTTGTTTGTTTTGTTTTGTTTTTTCTCATTTCAATTAATGTGGGGTGGACATATGGACATTTGAGATTTCCCAGCAGTCTACCTAGTAGTGCAAGGCAATCTCAGTTTGCTCTTAAGACTTGAATGATATGATGGAGTGCTGGTATTTGTCAAAATGTGATGCAAAAATAGAAGATAATGAACTAGAAGGTGACACTGAATGGTGGAAAATATACTGTCCCTGTTTCATTTCATGGCACCATTTAAACAGTGTGAACATAAATTCCAAAACTATTTTGTACCCATAGGCTGAAGCATACAGGGCTCTTTCTGAATCTCAATAAAGATGGAACAATAGTAAATAATACAGAAAACCTACTTTAATGATAAAACAGAAATAGAAAGAGAAACACAGACTGAAATAAACCTTACATCCCCGGGTGGACAGCTGCTGTGGGCTGCGCGCATCCCATCCATGAATAGGTTCACTTTCCACGCTACACTGTAGCTCTACATAGCTAGAGTAACAAACAGAACTATCCACTTAGAAGTTGTCCCTTTCTCAACGCCTACTAGAGTAAGACCAGCTATTCCTTTCTTGGATCTGTATCCCTGAGCAGCATATACCCAGGNTGGAGACCAAAGAGTGGATCTGAGCACAATGATGATGCATTTCAGCATCAGTACTGTCACGTCAGTTGTGAAACACCAGTAGGTCACCTCTTGCTGATTTAGACTCTGAGGAGCAAGGCATCCAGGCTATTGCTCATCGCTGGCAAAAATGCACAGTTAATGGTGCTTACTATGTTAAAAAAAGAACTGTTTTGTAGCTGAGAATTTGCTCTATCAAATGTGTTATTGTGCTCTTTTTATCTGTTGCAGTTTCCANGGAAGAGGGGTGGAGCTCCTGGCCGGACACCAGCAGCTCGGGCTGGCGCGTTTTCTCTCGGCTTTTCTGGCGGAGAAAAGCAAGTGTGCTTCGCCCTGCAGTGTAAGATCCCGTATCTTGGATACTCTTGCCTCTCTTTGTTTGTTTAATTTTGTTGGATATGATAAATNTGGAAATAAATAGGAGGCATTGCTGTCAGAGTGACCTACTGTAAGAGAACTGTTATGTCAGGCCTGAAATGATGTTTGAGCACCTGGTGAAAGATTGGCTGGCCCAGGAAGCACACATACAAGCAATTCACCTGTGCTTCCTACATGGCTGGAAGGGGTGGATACTGGATCATTTAAGGGCAAGACACTGAAAGGAAAATGTCTTCTGAATGAAAGCCACTTCCTGATAAGGAGTATTCAGCAGCCAGCAGCCCTATTGCTATTTGGGTGAGTTGAATTTTTGCTATATATGGTTATTTATATTCCTAATGATATTTTGTCTGGTATTGCAAAGAATTTATCAGCAGGAACTTTGCTGCTTCTAGGATCAACACCTAAGTGTGTATATGAGGTTATGCTGTGGTCATGTGTGCTAATGGGAGTTTTTTGAGCCTTAAGTACAGGGCTCAGTAGAGCAGATATGGCTTATTCAAGATCACTGACTTCTAGACTAAAATTTCTGTAAGTTTCCTAGTATACAGTATTGGATCTACAAAGGAGAAAACTCACAGGCAGAGAACATACAGCTGATGGGTATATTAGCTCATGTTATGACAGTTGGGTATTGATTAAAATGGAATGGCTATAGCTGGACAGAAGTAATAAAATAAAAAACACACACACACAAAAAAAATAAATAAAACAACCTAGATAATAAAAAAGTAGATGTTTAGAGGAATGTGCTCTGAGCTCACCCTTAGGTTATGCTGCGAAGAATACATAATTCATCCTATATGTAATGATTTAACTTAAAGTAAAAAGCATCAGAATAAGACACTAGGGCTTGCGGCTAAAGAAGATAACAACTAATTATAGCTGAGCAAGTTCATGTTTTATATGTAAAAGTGTAGATGGAACCTCTGCTGCATTTCATCACTTAAGGTCATTTGTGCTACAGCCAGACAGTTTTGCTGAACCTATAGAGATAACTGGGGGTAATAATCTGTTTGCCTCATAAAATTGCAATACAACATGTTAAACTTTGCCTTGATACAACTAAGATTTGGAACAGGTCCTTAAATTTCTCTCAGTGCAAGATGGCATAACTGGTTCCTGGTGATGTGAAAAGCTTAAGCAGTGTTAGATTTTTTTCTTAATGCAGAAAAACTAAATGCATCCAGAAAATGCAAAAATATTGTCGCTACCCTTTCATTATATAATACTCAGTAGTTAAACGTGTGTTAATTTTCTAATTTTGACAAAATAGCTAGGAATAGATGTCTGGGCAGGGTAATAAATTGTTAGCAAAATGTGTGCTTTTGTTGATGTTCTCAGAATTCTAGATGGCTTATCAGTCACAGGTGGATACTCAGATCTGGTGGTCATGTATCTGACCATCTCTGTCAGTCTCTGTCAGCTGTTCCTCCAGGTCATAGTGCACTACTTCTGTCTTGTGCATTTTCTGGCTGGCCTAGTTGGTCCTTCAGCTGGTTATTCTCAGGCATTGCAGAGGTAGGTGGTCTACTTATCTGCTCATGTGCAGGATTAATACTGAAGGCAAAATCTAAGAAAAAAAGAGTCAGAACAAGAAAAACAACTACAAGAGGAAAAGGGAATATGATCAGTGGAGGGGAAAAGCACTCTTGCTTCATGCATCGGAATAGTCTGAAATTACCAATATGGGGCAGCTTTTGCCATAAAGTGAAAGTAATTTGTGTTTCTTCATGAGATTGTCCAGGAGCCCATTTCACTCATTTTGGATCCACCCTCATGTATCACAAGAGTGTAACAATTGGTAGAACAAATGTTTTTGTTATTATAAGTGGACTAAAGTAGCTCAGTGTTTAAAACACCAGTTCTGGTCTATTAAAATCACATTTCTTACTACTCTTTACTGTGTTTGAAGTGAACACAGTCTGCTTCATAAAAGTAAGTCACTCAATTTGCATCAGGCTGTCTTCTACTTCTGGCATATCTGCCAGTTTTCATTTTTTACACACTACAGTAACATTTATGAAAGTTTCATTTGCTTCCTATATGCAGGTTCAGCATTAGTAACTTCTTAAACCTGATTACAATAAAGGTCATAATACATTATAGTATCAGTAAAATTACTTGAATTTTATAGTATAATTACTTGAGATATTTGACTGGGTAGCTTCTGATCTGAGTGTGTTGAAGCTTTGTGTATAAAAACTGGATTAAATGAGGTTATACTTACCTTGACAACTTGCATTCAGAACACTGAATTACATATTCTCAGGTATTGAAGGAGGAGAAAGGAGGAAAACAATTCTGCCTATTCAGTTTCTGCCAAGTAGCTGTCTTTCCTTATATTCACATTAGAAATCAAACTAAGAATCTCTAGAGAGCCAAGAAAAATGTTATTCACCGCCTTGCTTAAACTGAGCAATTGCTAGGCTCAGTGATTGACATATTATCAGACTTCCCGTTAGCATAATGTATAGGTGAGAAGCTTCCCTCCCTTAGTTATTATATTTTTCTGGTAAAAAGGGCTGAAAAACTGCTTCAAGTGTTACAAGGTGTATTAGTCCCTTCTGAAGCCATGTTGGTGACCTAGCAAACCACAGTGGTTTTTTTCTGTGAAATTAGATTTGTGCGGTTTCAGTGGAAAGTAATTTAAGACCTACAAGTGGTTTATGCTTAAATACCTCCTTTTATTCCATATTAAATCTATAGAAATAAGTTATATTGTAATAATTGCTTAATTTTCATTGTGAGATTATTTGTTTTGCTGCTGTGAAGTGTTTATTTTCCCCCCTTCTCTGGAAGGAATGCAAAGGGTTTATAGCTTATTATCTTTCCTTTAACCTTTAGCTGTTGCATAATTCTTGTCAATATTTGTCTTATTTTGCCAAAAGCAGATTAAAAACCTAATTTCTTCATCTACCATTCTTAGTCATTTTCACTCTCTCTCTTTCTTTTTTTTTTTTTTTTTCTTCCCCTTCCTCAGCCAGGAGAGTTATGCTACTATCAGGTAGCAGTAGCACGTCTTTTGTTAAGGTTTATTAGCTGTGTAATTAGCCCGATTTTTGACCTATTTATTCTACTTAAATGCTGTAAGATGAAGCCTTTTTTCTACTTGTGGATCTTACCAAAGGGGGATTCTGCAGGAGATGGAAGTTAATTGGGCTAAACTTTTTGGAGGAAGAAAGGGGAAAGAATAAAGCAAAAGCAATAATCTTGCACTGAAAAGTCTCCTTTATGTTGTATTGTATTCTCTGACATTTGTGTGGGAGTGTGAGGGCAGAGTTCTCATTGCTGTAAAATCCCAGCACTTGGAATGTAAAACAGAGGGTGTTTGGAAGACTTTATCCTCAGGACCTAGAGAAGGAGCTAAGAGGATATTAGGAATGCAATCCTAAGATATATTGTAACATAACATAAATGTTTGATTAGGAAGAAATACTGCTACACAGAAGGAACCCTACTTTTTCTATTGAATAAAAATTAATTTTAAAAATACTAAGGACAGAAGTTTGAGCATGCAAATGTTAACTTTATTACAGAAAAAATCATATTGGGATTAATCACTGCTTTATATAAAACAATACACAATTAAATGAGGGGAAAAAAAGAAAAATAACAGAACCATGAATAGGTAACTTCCAAATAACTCAATGCTAACCTCAATTCAAAATTTCTTTTAATTACTGATCAGTAATCATTTTATACACTGTTAGCGCAATGCCTTCTACTGTATGCTTTATCTACAAACTGTCAGTTCACCAGACATCCACATATGCTAGGCACTGATTTGATAGGCGGAAGTAGTAAAGGCTCTCTCTCAATTATTCCACATCAGTCTTCCCAATTTTAATCAATGGAAAAATACTAGAATACTGAAATATTTTTTTTTTTTTAAATTCCTCTCTCCTTCCAGAAACAACCCTTTCTCCATTCCACCATTCATCACATTTTCTCATTCATTCTTCAGAATAGACAGTGTTTATAGTGCCTGGCAGTACTTAACTGATTCATCTGAACCATTTCACGTGGCTCAGATGGCTTACCAAGGAACTTGGCCTGTGAATGCATGAGCTCTTGGAGTCAGGAACTATACTATATAGATAAGCAATATATACAAGTACTTGTTGTCATGGTTACATTGATAGGCTCAATTCTGACTTTTCCATGTCTTTCTGAATAGCTGATAGAGATCCAGAAAGACTTTCAAGCCTCACTCAACACATTTATACAATTTTAAACATGCATGTATTTGACGGAGGGGGAAAAAAAAGATTGAATGGGCTGTAATCTGCCTACTTCATCTTTTAAAATATTTATAGATTGTAGAGTGGAAGTCAACATAAATAAAAGAAATCTGTGCAGGT
Source organism: Odontophorus gujanensis (assembly GCA_013399175.1). Lineage (NCBI taxonomy): Eukaryota > Metazoa > Chordata > Aves > Galliformes > Odontophoridae > Odontophorus > Odontophorus gujanensis. The sequence goes on along the minus strand of VXAB01010420.1, from coordinate 328,086 downwards.
TGCACTGTATTTTTCAGAGCCAAAATATGTTTTGCTGTCAGAGAAATCAAAATAAAGTAGTTAAAGTATTGTAAAGGGAAAACAGAACTGAGAGTATGTCAATGCTTTATTTCAACAGACATTTTAAGGAACAGGATGTTTTTGAGAAGTACCCAAGAAGAATTGTATGGGTAGCTATATGGAGCAACTAATAATGAATCCATAAAAGGTGTGTTGCTTGTCCTTGAGAAATGTGCCTCGAGAAAACTCAGAACCTGAACAGTTGTGTGTTTGCAGCTTAAGATGTGCAAAAGAAGTTTAAAAGCAGAGGGTAATTTCTGAATGAGAAATTACGCTCTGGAGATGGAGACAATAGGCAAATACTGAATGCATGATTATCTTCTTGCTATACTATAAAGCTGTGATTAAATAGTTTGCTTGTCTTCCTATATCACTGCTGACATAACTGTTTAAGTGATTTTACTGTTCATGTGATTGCAGGTTATTGGCCTTAGGTAGCCTCTAAATGGATCTGAGCATCTGGTCCAAGAACTTTTCTAAATCTTCTTTTCCAATCAGCAGACACTTGTGACTAACTATTTTGGGAGTGGATTCTCGCAGTTCTCCTTTAATAGATTCTTGTGCCCATAAGTGGAGGAAAGGGGTGACCAGATTCATGAATAGCTCTCTCCCCCGCCCTCCCCCTTTAATTAAGTTTAGAATGTTACACAGATTTTCGCACAGTTGTCTAGTTTAATGAGAGTCTATATACTACAATCCCAGATTGATTGGCACTCTAATACTCAGAATCTATCTTAAACTATGGGGCTAAACTGTATGATTTTAAGGAGCTGAAATAAGCCTCACAACTACTTGACAACTTTATGACTTCTCAGCTTTATGAGAGATATGGCTTTTAACTAGCTGAAATAGATCTTGTGATTACTCAATAATTTGAGGAGAGAAAAAGAACAAAAAGAGAAAACTGAGGAAGATTGGAAGAATGAGAGTCAGAAAAATGGATAGGAAAAAGGTCGATCCCTAGTATATTTTGAAGGTCTGTTTCAAGGAGTTTCAGTGTTGACCTGCAGCGATGGAGAAGGTTTAGGTGAGTGAATGTGGTCCTCTGGAGGCTGTAATCTTAAATCATCATCTTGTATGACGATGTCCATAGGTAGAAACGGACTTTTGAATATTGGTAGTCTAAAACTTCCACTTTCAGCAAACTCCTCTGGAAATCTGAAAATTGTAAGCTACTGTCTTCCGTACTTTGTGTTTACAACTTAAGGAATTTTGTAACTCTACTGGAGTCAGCTTTGATAGTGATTTTCCAACCACATATACTGTAGCCTCATATAAACTACACAGTTTTCTCAGAAGTGATTCCTTACAGCATTTGTATTTATTTCAGATTAACTCAGTATTCTTTCCTTGTGATATCACATGAAAGTCACAGTATTCTTCCTCTACTAGAATGAAAACTTCCTTAATTTTTGAAGATGTTCCAGATGTTCTCTTTTTCCAAAAAAAAAAAATTGAGAAACCTAGACCTGCTCCAGCAAAACACCTAAACATGCAATGAACTATAAATAAATAAGAAGTTCACTTAAATCACAAGGTTGATATTATGAAGCAAGGGAAGATCTAAATTAATACTGCCCGATCAGCTATTATAATAATTTATGTATATAATAGCCTCATATTTTATGAATTAAAATTTTATTTCCTTGTCTAGTGATCTTACTTATTTTCATGCTGTTCAATGAAAAAAGTGTGCTTTTTCTATTAATATTGAATGTGTTATTAATCTCATTACTTTTCCTAAGTAGTTTCCTGTGACTATATCCCATGGTTTTGCTATTTTACTTTTTTTTTTCTTGTCCCTTGCTTACAAAAGACCCTGCTATTGTAGTTTATGTGTTTATTCAGCAGAAAAGATTTTCCCCAATTTTCTTATAAATCTTTAGCTGCTCTCTTTCTTCTCTGTAGCATGATAGTAATTCATTTATTTCATTGTTCATAGTGTCAAAATAGTGCAGATAGCAAATGCCTCTGAACTTCTTTCTTAACTTTCCTGGATTGTGATGAGCTAGCCAGTTCTTTCTGGTCTCTGCTCTTTTAGCTGTGTGTAAAGTAAGCCTATCACGTCCTGAGATGCCTTCTTAAATGAAGTCTCTTAAACTGCAAAACCAAAAGAAAACACCTGAACTGCAAAACTTGAACAGCTAACCAAACAGAATTTTTTAGAGTGAAGCATGAGAAATCACTTGGTTATCCATGTCAGCACAGATCAAATAATCACAGCGGTATAATTTAACCAGCACAATTTCTCTACTAGACAGAAGATGTTGCTCTGGGTTTAAAACTTAAGTACAAATATGATGTTATCTGATGAACTGAAGTGAGAATATTTTGCTTCGGCTCCTCTCCATCAGGTTTTGGACAACAGATTATTATGGGGATGATGTCTGAGTGAAAAATGTAGTGTTGGACAGTAGAAGGTCACAGTAGTACAGGAAACTTCAGAGCCTCGAACTGAACTGGTTTTTGTGAAATATGTCTTTGAGTTTATATTGAATGTTTATAGCAACTTCTATGCACTGTCTGCAGGCTATCTTAAAATATATCGTTGTGACCTTGCTGACCCTTCAGATGATTATTCTCTTCCAGGTTGTGCACTTTGTCTTCTGTCTTTTTGAACTCTGGTTGTCTTTTTTTTTTTTTACCACAAATTAATTTTGTCATTTTGTCAGTTATGGGTTTCCACCTGATGCCTCCTGCTACACTATGCTCTGAAACAGCTGTTCAATTGGAATCTGGTACCTGAAGTCTGGTAAATGGGATTTCACATAGAATTGATTAGAAAATTGTCATTTATTTTATCTTCTACTGAAGATTCTACTTTGAAATTGAAAATAAAATGCGGAATTAATCCAAAGTTATGTATTCTAGTATTATGCTTGCACAATTTGAGAAATTTATATAATTTTCTTGATTAGATTTAAATGAAAAAAGGTTGCAAAACCAGGAACCTTTGTGTTCATTTTAGATGGTACCACTTCACAGTCATTTAAATGAAAACAAAACAATTTCAACAAGAAAATATGGGAAATATTTCTTTGTTTCCCTTCAAGAACTGCATCCTGCTGGTTCTATTTTCTGTGAAGTTAGTTTTAGGTGTTCTAAGTCCTGGAACAGTGTGTTAGATTGCCTTTGTGTTTCTTGGGAATCCAGACTCTCTGCTTACCTCCAAACCTCTAGGACTCATTGAGGCGGCATGGAGCTCTACCAAACAGATCTAGCCAAAGTGCTGCCTTGATTAAGGCTACGTTTCTCTTAGACTAATATAAACCACTTCTGAAAATAGTTAAAAATTAGTGAAGTCATATTTCGGGATAGCTATCAGTACCCATCTAAGACAGGTTTGGTTGCCCTGTCCTGAAGCGTACTGAGTGTTGGTGTATCGTTACATTGGACCCAGAAGATGGGATTCATTTCTGGATGTAATTCTTACTAAAAGTCATTGACAAATTAGAGACAAAAAACAATGGCTTTTGTTGAAGCTTCAGAAATTGTCAGAGTGATTATTTATAGTGCTAAGTGATGTCATAATTGGGAGAAATTGAACAAAGTTAAGATACAAAACATTAAGAAAATAGTTAAGAAATGGTGTCTGACAGACATATGAAGTTGCAATATATTCTCCAAAGAGAGGTGGTGGGACTCTCATTGCCTGAAGCACTTGAAAATATACAGAAAAAGAAATGTTAAAAAATCTTGGAAAATGTCTGTGCCTGAACTGGCAGGAGAATGGAATGACCTTTTCTTTCTTTTATTCTGTGAATAATAAAAATGGTGCTTCTTAAAGACTTTAATATCCATGTCAAAAATTTTACTTATCTTTTCCTGTATTTTGAGGTCTTTTCTTTCTTTTTTTTTTAATCAGTATGGAAATGTCACTGACTATGTTAAATGGCACATTTTATCTCAATAAATTCCTGGGTGCTTCTCATTTTTAATACAATATCTCACTTACAGAGACCACAAATTGATTTTTTTCATAATTTTTCATAATTTTCCTTTTTTGTGCCTTGCCTGTAGCTTTTCCATCGCAGAGTATTTTAAATTTTTTTAGTTACTTAATCTTTCGTCTAATGAAGATTACTCTGTGAGCTGCATTACTCAATTTAGAGGTAACTGGTGTGTTTGAGAAGATGCATCACATTGATTTAAGTGTTTGTCTAGCTTTAGACATGCAAATGATTCCTTCTGAAGCTTTTCAAAGTTTCTGGTTATTCTCTTGTTCTTATTTATGTTTCCCAAAAACCAAAATACAGCCTATGTAGATATTTGTATCTTGCTTAATATATAAAAATGGATTAGTTTTTCTGGACTTCAATGCTGATCACAATTCAAATAACAGCATGTAGAAACCAGTGCCGACTTGAAAAATGCTTGCCAACGTGTTCATTTGTTTCATCAAGGCTCTGATAAAACATCCAGCTCAGGAAACACATTAGCTTTAAACACTTCACTGGAAAGAGGTCTCTGTCATAAGTACTCCTTTCAATTACCTGGATCTGTAGGTACAGATATCCTCCATCTCCCTGAATCCCATCTCTGGGCTTTTCCATTAGCAGAAACTACCCCTTTTAGTTCCTTCCTTTGTTGATTCTGCTGAGGTAGTGGCACATCCACCTTCTGCAGATTGGAAAGATTTTTTTTTTTCTAGGACCTGACTAATGCCTGGAGCTTATTTTTCTGATTTGAAGAGTTTCCTCTGCATGTGAAAGTAACCTCAGGATTTCCATCTTTTCTTTTCAATAATTTCTAACCTATTTTTGTTGTTGTTGCTGTTCTTTTTTAATCTCAGTGACTCAGTGCCTTTTCAGATGGGGAAAGAAAGGTTTTATTGTCTTTTGCTCTTCTAAACAGTATACATTCCATCTCAGTGTTTGTCTGCATGCCTGTATTTAACTGCCACGTTCCATCTGAGAGGCTGAAATCATCTTTGCAAGACTGCGGTTCCGCTTGTCTTTGTATGGTCTAGTACTGACAGTGTCTTTAGGCCTGTCATCTGTGAAGTTGTGCAACATCTTAAAAAGAAAAGTTGTCTCTTTTGCAACACAACTGACAGCCCCTTGGTGTTGAACATTGCTTTTTGAAGATTTTCCCTGAGCAAGTGGTGCTGGTTGCTTTGTCCTTCAGGCTCTCACCTATAGTGACATTCAGTATGTCCCCTTTTGTCTCGCTCTCCTTCTTAAATTCTTGGTCATGCCATTGTTTGCCATAAAAAGTGCAGGTGCCTCATCTGTTTTGGAATTTAAATCTGAGCTTAATGTACTTTTCTCACACAAGTGCTTCTTTTGCATTGGCAGCAGCAAGTCTCTGTTCATATCATGTTGTCTGCTGTACTTCTAAGGACTTGCGTCTTCCATTAGCACCACTCCTCCAGACTTCTACATTATTGTACAAGAAGCATCTGATTTCCTAATGAAGTAGCTCTAACTCCCTCATTCCTCCTTTGTGCTACTTCATCATTATTGTCCTTCTGTGGTCTTTTTTTTTTTTTTTCAAAAATACCACTAAATAAGAAAGCAAATTACCTTTATACCTAATTTTCACAGGAGTGAAACATTTTTCAGACCATTAACACACAAGTTGTTAATTTCTTCTGCCTGATTTAACAGAAAACTACTAAAGCATCAAGTCCCTTCAGAAACAGCTACTGTCAGAAATATCTTCCTACTTGTTCTTGACAATCCATTCACCACAATTGCAGAATAAAGCACAGTTAACCCTTTTTCCTGTTGCTCTGCATATTTTACACAGTTCTGGATTTTGTGAAGTGTCTAATGCCAGTAAGATTGCTGAGCTGTGTATTACATCAGTTTTCTGCTTGTGTGCTCCTGATACATGACTTAATGAGAAATCACAAAGTACTACAGACTAAGGCAAAAGTCTGCTTCATCAGGGTGCTGAGCTGTGCATGACAGGCCCAAAACCATGAGACCTTGCTGAAAGCAGCATCAAGTCCTGCATGTGTCCAGCCAGGGTATCTTCATACGCTCATTCCTCACAGACATTCTATCCAAGGGTCCTTCCTTTGTGAAAAAAACTTTGTCTCTCTTTCCATGCTGCTCACATAAAAATGTAGCAATCAACCCTTTCCTTCTCATCCTCTGCTGAACTTATGCCCGTGCATGGGACTATGATTGTTTTCTCTAATCTACCTTCCTTGTCTTTGGACTCTATTATTTAACATGGGTCAAGGTTGGATTGACAGATACAGTGCTGGTGAGGGGACACAGTTTTTCTGACATTCAGGCCAAAACATTAATGATAATCATAAGAGTGTTAATGAAATTGAAGTGGAGGTCATAGAAATGCACTTCAAACTGGTATGCAGTTTGAGAGAAGACCAAAGAGCTTGTTTGCAAGAGTAAACATGATTGAGAATTTTCCCATGGTGCTTTGTGAGTGATAGAAAAAGTTAAGATTGTACCTCAGGCTGATCCAGGAATTATAAGAAGAGGACAAGAAGGCAGTAGTAGTTCACAGATATATTTGAATCCTTTGGGTACAAACTGAGTTTATGTAAGCCAAACACAATCTCATGTTACACCTTAATGTCTACTGAATTTATAGTGTTGAAATTTATAAATTAAAACCTGTTGTTTCCATTTCATTTCTGCATCTATTCTCTTATGCATCTCCTTGAGCGAAAGTTTATATTAATCCTTAAGCGGAATATAACTTGAGTCCTGATAGAACGCTTCATATTTGCTTACTCTGAACAATCATATATTAGTCAACACAATCCTAAAAGAAAATCCTTTTAGACTTTTGAGGAGGAGAATATCTAGTACTTGTGAAACTCATCAGAAGTTGGCTGACTTAGGTTTAAAAATATATCTTTTAAGAAGCATTTTCCTTTATTCGTTATTTCTTTACCTTTCTGGAACAAAGGTTTAAAGAACACACGTTTAGACAAGCAGGTATATATGCATTGGCTGGGAACCTGCACATAATATCTTAAACAAGGTAAATATCATGCATGATACCTTTGGTGTCAGTATTCATTAAACCATTTATGAGATACACAAGATTAAGCAACAGAAGGAGGTCAGAGCTGTTCTGATTCTTTTTTTAGTCTTGTCTTATTCGCGCTGAAATCATTTCCTCTGACAAATGGAGGTGGTTTCTAAAATCCTCCTAGGCAGCTAGAACAGGCAGTCAGACAGCAATATAGAGAAAAATACTGTGATACTTAAGCTGTGTAACTTTTCCAAACGTCCAATTTAAGCTGGAATTCATGCTACACTCCACAAGACAAAGTAAAAAATCTACACTGACTCTGAAGTACAAAGGGATTTATCTCCATGGGTTTGGGCTCACACATGAGAGACTCACTAGTGAAATAAACTTCCCTAAAACGCAGAAAAATTTAGTGTTGGAAGAGTTTTTTAGCCTTTTGAGAGGCTTAGTATGAAGTGAAATTATTGTTATTTTTGCACTGACTTCAAAGAAAGATTTGATATGTATACTATAATGTATTTACCTTGTATGTTATCCAAAAACCATAAGACAAAACTTTTATCTTTTTCAGAAAGTAATTATCTTGTTTTCAGGCACTTGGATTGTGGAAGAAGTCTCAGATCAGCAGCATAATCCTGTAGGGCCTAGGAAAATGATCTGAATAATCTCCAAGTATAGCTGGGATAAGTGGAGAATTATTTTTCAGTGAAGAGTTGAGTAAAGCACAGAAGGAAGGTTGGAAAGGGCCAGTTCTGTAGTGCAGTAAATAGTATGCTGTCCCTTTTGTCTTTCCTATTCTTTGTTATAACATAATATTCCCTAGGATAGCATTAAATCATTCTTTTCTTTTTTTTTTTTTCATGACATAATAACATTTTCATCAGGCAGCTACATGATTTTTATGTGATCTAAGATATAGAACTATCAACCTGGAGAGATAGATCTACTTACTTCCATTGAGGGCAAAGCTGTTATGAAGTGCACTTGATCTGGTGCTTGAGAGATATGATCAGCAATGGTCACTTACAAAGGATACAGTGAGAAATCTGTATTACAAATGGTGCAAGGAATGAACAAATAATGAATGGAAGAACAGAACTTGCTCTGGAACAGTTTTCCTTAACTTCACTTATTGCATTCATTGGTTATTAAATTCAGTATTTCTTCTACAGCTAGATATATTATCCAGTTCCAAGTCAAAAACAAACCAAACCAAAACAAAAACCTGCAAAAAATAAAAATAAAAATTAAGAATCAATCAAAAAAAAAAACCCAAACAATAAAACAAAACCTAAAATTTTTGTTACTGTCATTGTACAAGGACCAGTCATATTTCATCCTGATTCAGTTTCAACAGGCTGAAAATAGTCCACCATCTCTGTCTTTGTTATGTTTACAGTACTCAGTTGAGAATGTATGTTCAAATATATTGTTTACCAGGATATATTTGGGGGAAAATAAGGGGAAAGTAAGGAACATTTGTATTTAAAAGCACTATATATCATGTTTGTTTTTCAGCTAGCCATTTCTAACCTCATTTATGAATGCTTTACACTGAATCTGGACTTTGGCATCTAGATACTCTTGGAATAATTTGAATTTTCATCTCTTCCAACCTTTATTATGAAGAACTATACATACTAACCCCTCTCATCCTTAAAAAGAAATTTTTTTCTAACTGGACAAATGCCTGTAGTTTTGGAAGCCAAAAACAGTAAAGCATCATGGTATGAAAAAGTCCTTTAGAATGTTCAGTATATGACCGTGTTTTACTGATAAAAGAATTTTCCATCTCTAGAGATACAAAGCTGAAAACAATGATGCTCTACATCAGGGAGATAAAAGATCACTGTGCTGAAAGTAATCACTGAACTATGACATTTTAAGTGTGAAGCTGCTTGTTACCTATGAAGTTTTCACTGTTTCTTCATTTTTTTCCCTTTTTTTTTTTCTTAAAGAAAACCATTTCCTTAGAAACAATCAGAAGTATCTAAAGGGCATAGAAATAAGAATTTTGAGGAAAACCAAACTTCATGCCAAAGTTAGTCCATTTAAAGTTAAATTCTCTAAAATTATTTTCCTCTCTATGAAAAAGATATTTTTCATACGCTGACTGTATGAAAAAGCAAGCTGGCATTTGAAAGACAGCAGAGCTGTTTCCAAGTTACATGTTAGTCCAAACAGAAATGCTAGCTGCTATCCTGATATAAGTTAAAGGTAGAGATAGTTTGTTGTTCAAATTACTGGAAAGGTGTGGGCCAGGGGCAGTCTGAATAGTTCCATATTTGACTGGTAAGCCACTAATGCTGACCACTCAGGCGTTTAAATCCAAATATTGTTCATTATAGTTTTCCTGAATGGACCTTGCTTCCACATTCACTTCTAAGTGATATCTGCTTATCATTGACCAACTTTCTATTGATAAAATGTTTGTCATATCATTATGTTCTTGACTTAACTGATTTATCTAATAGCCTCTCTTAAAAAATTAGCAATAGAAGGGGAATTATGTGTAGAAGATAACAGTTGTACTACAAATTGTTTCTGTATTTATTAGGGCATTAGAATACTTTCTTTAAAATAGTAATCACTATTTTCATCATTATGAAATCTAGTAATAAATTTTTCAAGTATTAACTAACTCTCTTGGATTCCTATTGCAGCCGAATCTACTTCAAAACATTTCTTCTCTCTAAAATCAGCCTTCTCCTGTCCCCACAGTACAGATTCATCATACACTTGATGAATGTTATGTGCTGTGTAGAACTTCTCAGAGCCACACAGTGCACAGCAGTATTTCAGGACTGTACCAGCATGCACCCCAACAAACCCTGTCAGGTAGCTCTGTATGAATAACAATTATGTGGTCACAAAGTGGGTGTGCAAGCATCTTAGCCTGTAGTGGATTCATTGGTGGTAGATCTTGAAGTTTTGGGATCTGAATGTGCCACAATTGAAAATATAACCTTGAATGATTTTGCCATATCTCATGCCAGATTCTGCTGTGTAACCAATGGGGATGAATAACCCAGCGAGTGAAAGCAGTAAGGTACTCAGTCTGAATTTACTGTAGAGGATAGAAGTAAAATAAGCCATTGTTCTTGTAGGTAAAACAGTGACTGCCTTCTGCAAATTATTTTGCAGAAATTGAACTTTTTGCACTGGAGACTGAAATATGAATACAGCAATAGAATCAAGAAGTTATGATTTATTTTTAAAGGCTGAAATGATGACATTATACTGTAGTGATTGTTTTCTTAGCACAGACTGTATAGTGCTGTACTGTTTTTTCTGAGAACCACTTGCATTATTTTTCTCTCTGGTTAGCTCAGCAACTCAGGAATATAAACAGTAAGAGAAAAGGCTTTCTGATGAAACTGCATTACTATTTTCTATACTTGGTGAAAATATTTTTTTTTCCATTTTCTCACAAACTCAATCCTAACATCAGTGAAGCAAGGCAGCAACACTTAAGTTTACAACAAACCATTTGCATGTTAGGGGAGAAAAACATCCAAGATTTACAGCTTATCTCACAACATTGCACTAACTCTAAATAAAAAAATCAAGATAGGCATTTCCCTAAAATTGACAGTGCAACAAAAATCTCTTCATCCCAGCAACCAAGTCTAGAAAACTGTCCAAATATAGTATCCAGTCTTTGGATTACCAATACAGTTAACAACTTCAAAAAACACTAGGACTGCTGAGGAGAAACAGGAACCCTTAATGTTAGCTAGAGCTCCTAAAATAGCATATTGGGAAGCAGTAAATTCCTGCTTTTCTCTTGTTTACAAGTGTTTTGTAAACAAATGCATATTATTAAGAGTTAGTTTGCTTCAAATTTTAAGAGAACATTTTTTTTTTCTCTCTACTAATTCTTTCAAGAGCTGAGATGCTGCAGTGAAAGGCATATTATGGAACTGTGGAAAAATGAAATCATTTCTCTCAGGACTATTTTCTGTAGCCAGTAGAGCTTAGAATTCATTTTGCATGTTGTGTAATTAGTCACACAATACTGGTTCTGGACTTAAATGTTTTGTACATAAATGCAAGGCCTGCAGGAAGGAACTCTTGATACATACACAGCCTAATTGCTAAGAGCATTTCAGTGTTAAAAGTGAGGAAAAGTACGTTGCCACTTTCCCTTTTTTTACCTTTTCCTATTTTGCTTTTCTCACTAAATAGTAGCATTTGTACATGTCATAACTCAGGATCCAAAAATCTAGGTTCCCTTTCCATTCTAAAGAGAAAGGTATATAAAATATCTTGTTTCAGCTGTCTGTTTACAAAACATATTCCCTTCTCACAGTCTCATACAGTAATTGTGTTTATATGAAAATAGCACTAATTGCCAAGTGTTTGGTCATTTGTCTTTGTTTCTTTTATTGGACTAATTGCCTCAGTGCCAGGGTTCCTGCTCGAGAGTGGAGAGTACCAATGTGTCTCATTTCATCTGTTTACCAGACATATGAACTGAGTCACTTACTCATTTTTAACACCCCTCTGTTGTAAGTTATTTTTCATTTTCTTGATATTTATTGTAGATTGAATAATACCATACAGTGCCACATGGCATTCAAAATTGTTTTTACTTGTGTAGCACTTGCATTACTGCTGTATTTCTGTGTACAGACAATATGAAAATTATTCGTATAAGCACGCTGTAACTTTCTGGCCTTCCTCAAATTGGTTGCAGATAACCAGTAGACAGCAGGCACTGAGAAGGGTAAGTTCTTGATAAGTGACTTTGAGAGCTTAGAGAAAAACTCAGCAACTGAAATTCTCTAGGAGAGGAGAAAAATGAATTGGAAAGTAGGAGCTGGGTTAATCAAGCAGAAGCCATGAGTAGAACTGCAAATCAAAAAATGAAAAAAAATATGCTTAGATGTTCTTACTTAACATGGAACTCCACATGGCTTTGTCTACCTTTACATTGCATGAATATGATGAGAGCCATTCCTCAGTCTGTATCAGTAGTTATTATTTCAAGTACAACGGATATAAGAAATGTTGGATCCTTCTTAAAAGGGGCAAAATAACCCTAATAGCAAGTTGCTTGCATGAGCAAAATTAGACCAAGGGCACCTTGGCTATGAAACTATTATACCTCAGATCACAGCACTGAGCACAACTCAGTGCATATTGTCAGAACGTTTTCTGTTTTTTTTCACACATTAGGGTTTACCTGGATATGGATTGTACAGCTAATTTATGATAGGAGAAAATAACCCAATTATGAAATAGGGCGTATCTGATACAACCTGCCAAGGGATGAACTGCATCCTATTTCCTTGAATGCTGAAGCCATCTGTCATCATCAAAACAAAATTAATCTGCCTAAAGTTCCAGACTTCTTCCTCTGTGCTACATACAAAATAAGTCTCTCTCAGTATTCTTCGTAGTGCTGCTTTCATTAAAAATCAGATACATTAATATTTGTATATTTACTCAGACATTTCATATTATCCTTGTATACATAGACTAGTATATGGTAGATATTTGTAGCTCCCTTTGAGTTAAGGAAAATAAGTACCTAAAAACTTTGAAAAACTAAGATTTTGTAACTTCAAAAGGGTGTAGAAAGCTAATTATCATTTTCTAAAATGCATAATCATGTCCTGCCAACTCAGCACAACCATATATTGTGACTGCAACAAGATATTGTTACTCCTCCTGATATTCATTCCTACAGACTGAGTTACATATTCTCTCTTGCTTCAAAATACTAAATATATCATGTTCCTTGTATTTGTCACTGTAGTTTGTCACTGATTCAGCATCCCATGTTTTTACTAATTTTAGGTCTCTGGATGTTTTCCATTTTTCACAATTCTTTTGGAAGTACAAATGTCAGTAATGGCCATGCTGTTATAAGCTTGTTCACAGCCCACAGAAATAAAAGGAGCTATGACAGCTTTATTCCTACTTAGGTTGCTCCTTTGTAGACATTAGTCTTTTTGATTTAGAGTTTGCATTTGAGTGATATTTTAGTAGGGCATTTAGTTCTTTGGGATAATCACCTGTCGGGGCATGAGAATCCCTTCTACTTCCTGTTTTTTGTGTGTGTTCATGAAATACTGTACCACTGATTGTAATAAATTGTAAACTATTTTCTTTGCTTTTGCACAATAAGTATTTAGCTGTTGAAGTTTATGTATTGAGTTTCCCAAACAAAAAACAGAAATATTTAGTGAATATTTATTTTCCTCTCTACTGTCCCTGATATAACCAACATTATCTAGCTGTTGGGCAACATCACTTCTAGGATTCTTTTTGTTCTATAATTTGCTTGAGAAAATATGTATCATTAAGTGCTAGATATCGTAAGTATAGAGTTTTTCTTGCGTATTTTCCTTTCTATACCTTAGAGATCTCATATGCTTCCTAACATCATGTGTGTACTCATTGTTAATAGCTAGTAAATAATAACTTTCTTTTTCTTATCTTTCAATTGATAGTTATTTTTAAAAATCAAACAAAAAATCCTGTTCACATACAAAAAAAATCAAATAACAATAAATTCCTCTGTTGAAATACAAACCAGCTATAGATATAGATAGAACTTTTTTCTCTTCACCTTCACTATCTACTAATATATATAGGTGAAAGCTAATCACTTGGTTCTATGAAACTTAAATCAGGGAGTCTATAAATGATAATAACTACTGCTATAACTGGAAGTGACGTCATATAGAGCATTGGTCTATCAGGATTCAATTTAATGGCATCCAAACTAACAGAAATTTCAGAATTAAAAAAAGAAGACAATTTTGTACAGAGAAGGCTTTTTCATTCATACTTTCCCATACTACCTTCTGTAGTAGCTTATAAACAATCATTTTAATATGCTGGTCATTAATTCTTTAAGTCTTACTAATGCTAATTAAAACAGGTGTATACTTATGAGGAATTCTGAGTCTTCTTATTTACTACTTATTCCCAGTAGTGGCATATAAATAGTTAATAAGTATCATTCCCTTTTCTTCCCTCAGTCCTTTTGTAATCAATAGCTCAGGTCTGAGCTAATTGCATTCTTCTTGTTCCTCCTTATGCCCATTCAGTCTAAAAGGTCAGTGTTCTGCTGACCATTTAAAATCACTTAAAGGTAACATTTTTCTTTCCCTCCACCATAGATTCCATGACTTTCCAAATTCCATCATCACTTATCAACTGGTGATTCACTGCTTCCTTGTCCCTCTCTCTTCTTCTTTTAACCATATTTCCTTTATTTGTCATGATTAATGGTTTTAGATAAACATAGCACATCAGCCTTAGTCTGGTAGCATATGTATGAATATCTCTTTTTCTTTATAATACCTAGTTTCTTGTGATCACATTAAAGAAAATAGATTGTAGCACAAGAGGAAAGACTAGATACTCAGTGTTTGTATTAGTCCAGTTGAGTTCAAACATGTTGTTCCTGTTTGCCCAAATTCATTTTATGGTCAAAACATTGCTCTTTTTTTTTTTTTTTTAATGAATACATTAAACTTCTGATTTATTCCTACCTTTATTTAAGAATTTTTTACATGGAAACCTCACAATCCATAACTAGAAAACTCAAAATAAATAAATAAATAAAGTAATTAAGAGACAAGAATCAAAGAACTTAGAAGATGCTTATTCTTTGCTCTCTGAGCAATGTCCTAGTCACCCGTTTACTATCTTGTGGATGAATCATTTTCATGTATCGTTTTCAAAGGTGTGCCGTCTGAGAATGTCATATTCACTGAAGAAGAGAAAGAAACAGGAGTATGCACTTTAGGATCAAGTAGTTTTGTTTACAAATAAATGCATTTTTGTTTTCAAAGTATCCTTCAGCCTTATTCAAAACTCGATTAAGAATTTGAGCTTGTAATTACTCATTCCCTATGGTCTGATACAATGAATATTTTCTGCTGACAGAAGTAATCTATTTGGCAAGCTCTGGAATGAGTGGACACGTCTTATCAGTTATTAGTGTATTTCTCCTTGCTTTAGTGTGAAGGACTATGGAAAAATAAACAAAGTATTTCAGAGGTGGCTTCCTGTTTTATCTCATCCAGGAATAATGTGCCAGATTATATTTGCCTTGTATTAATTTATTTCTTAACGTGTAATGACAGCCAGTCTTTCTCCAGCTTGAATGTAGAGTCAGTCTCTGTCATGCTCTCCTTTACAATATAGCCCTAGTCCTACATGGACACATATTTGAATTGTGTTGAATGTTTTCTGTGGCCCACTGTAGGCTTACGGTAGGTTACAGACCTAAAAATTGCTTCCCCTTCAAGGGTTAAACCATATAACATAAGTGTGCCTTATTCTAAGAAAGCTGTTCTCCCTGGGGTCAAGTAGAGCACTGAGCTGCAATCATTAATAAGCCATTTTGTGTTTGCCTCTGTGATCAAAGAATTCTTGTCCAGAGTACTATAGCTAGTTTCCTTTGCATTTCAGCTTCAAATTTAGTTTCCAGAGAGAAGAGAGAATAAATCCTGACAACAACAATGGTGAATCTTTAATGGCACTCATTAAAGCCAATGTTTGATTTTTTAACTGTGCTACCTGAAATTCAATTTTTACACCAAAAAAATGCATTTAAAGGCTTTGGGGCCTTTTGTAGCAAACACCCTTTCACAAGTTACACTGATTGGCTATGCTGGATGGAAGTCTACTTTATGTTGTTTGTTCCATTAGTTCCTTTAGTTCCTTTAATTTCTTTTATGATAGTTGAGCCTTTACAGCAGTTAAAAAAAAAAAATCTAATAGTGGCTTTGATCTTCAGATATCAGCTAGAGGGTACTCCACACTTGGATTTTTAATAATGTACTGCAGGAAGTAACCATCCAATGAAAAATCCTCAATTACTTTAAAAGCTATCCTTCACCATGCTTTTACATTTACAGGCCTTTCTCCTTTTTTGAAATTTCAACCTCCATAATACCGAGGTGCTTTAAGTAATTATTTATGACGGCATTACCTCATACTGATTTTCTACTCGGTGCATATACCAGAGTTCCATGTGCTTTGTTAGAGCAAGAAACGTGATCTAGCTGATACGTTTTCTCCTTTTTCTCTGACATAATTGATGAAAAACAATCCTCAGAGACAGCAGTGCCTTTCACTTGCTGCATGGGATGCAGCATTCCTTTAACTATTTTTCAGTAAGTGAATTAATTGGAACAAAAATCCAAAGCAGAACTCTGCATTATAAAAAGTTGCAGAAGATT
Organism: Odontophorus gujanensis; assembly: GCA_013399175.1. NCBI lineage: Eukaryota > Metazoa > Chordata > Aves > Galliformes > Odontophoridae > Odontophorus > Odontophorus gujanensis. The sequence continues at coordinate 311,860 of VXAB01010420.1, read as the reverse complement.
TATTTCTATGCCTTTAGGACTAAACCTCTCAAAATACCGATTTTCATATGCTGCACAAGTCAACATGTCTTGCTGAATGTAACTAAAACCTGTGTTATTTGATACATGGGTGTTTGGCTGCATGTGTGCACACAGTTGCATCTACACTTACTGCATGTGTGACAGGATACTGAGTGTTGCAGATTATATATACTGTGTGTAAACAAAAATTCACTTTCTTTTTAGGGCATAGCTGATCAGGATTTTTTTCTTTTTTTTTGAACAAAAATACAGCTTTTTGGGGAGGAAAAAAAAAGATTTTCTTACAAAAAATAAAAGAATAAAAATCAGAAGGCTCCCTAGCTGCGAAGCCTGCCTGTCTCACCATGTCGCACATTAGTCTGGTGGTGGTTAGTGGCACCAAAATGGACTCCTTCACTAGATATGAGTGCAGCCACGTGTGCATAAAGTGCATGGGAAGCTGTATTAGATTCAAAATGGGAGCCTTAATAACCTGCTCCAATACCTGTGAAGTATTAATGAGAATGGAGGGTTCTCCGTGCTGACTGAATGCTTGCTATTCCTTAGTTATGATCCTCTTTCTATCATTTAGTATTTGTACCTATTCTTAACCAGATAAATAGACCGGATTAAATGTTGAGTGATATCAAAGCCCTGGTATAGGAGACACAGACTCATGCTCCTGCCCCGCTGGATGAGAAACGAGGCTTGAACATTGAAAGTGTCAAACTCCTGGACAGTTTCTCACCATCTGTTGATGAAACCTTTCTGTCATGTATTAATAACGTAACAGGCTTGAAACTCTTGTCACAGCCTTGATATAGACAGTGTCAGCTATGCCTGTTCTTCATTCTTCCTTCTCTCAGTGTGTTTATTTTCTGGCACACTGTGCCACATTCAGCCTCCTACATCTGAGGTGACTGCTCAAACCTCTTTACTCTTGGATACATGCCTATGTAACTTGCACTGTTGTCAGAATCCTAGCTCACCTCCCTTCACATTTTAACTCTGATGCTGGTGTGCTAGGGCACTTCTTATCCTGACTCCTGAGATCAGAGTGCTTCTGAACATGCCAGTCTTGCTGAACTCTGTTAGGCAATTAAATTAGAGACATGTCATAGCCGAGAGATGTGTTAAAAGGCGTTTGCTGACACTACTTATCAGATCCTGAAGCCTACTTCCAAGAAATGGGAGACAATCCCAGTCAGATCTTAAGTTTTCCATCTCCACTCTGTTGTTTTTTAGGAGGATTCAGGTTCAGCTGAATGGCGAAGCGGGTAAATGATGACAGGACTGTCACTGTCTTATTTCAGTTCTGAATTACTGTACCAGTAGTTTTCCTGAAAGAGTAGGTTCTTTGTTTGGTTGCTTTATTTTTGTAACTGGAATTAAAAAATAGAACAATAGCTAGGTTGTTAATAACTGTTAGAAGAAGAAAAAGAAATTTGATTTTCAGACGCCTTTACCTATGACTGTAAAGCTTTGTAATGTGGATATCAGATCTCTAAATGTTTCTAGAAATTACTTTCCAGGACTATATAAATGGAATCTGTAATTAAAGTAACTTTCATATTAGAATCATACTTAGTTGAACATGGGGTTGCCTTTGTGGATTGTCTGGAAGACAGAATTGATGAAAACACAGTTGTTCATCTGTTTTTGTCCAAAACCCAAATATCTTAAAAAAAATAAATAAAAATGATACCAATAAAATACAAAGTGAAAAAAAGAAAAAAAAATCACAAAACAGCTTCAGACTTTCAAACATGAAATGAGCTGTAGAGCTCATATATTCTGAACTGGGGAATAGAGGAAATCAGATAACTTAGTCTTCATGGGAATATTATAAAATCCTTAAAGATCTCCAAAGCTCAGAATCACAATAAATCTAATGAAACATGCATGGAATGCATCCAAGGAGTCCTTCCCTCAGGTCATTAAAGCACTTTCTGCAAAGTGCTCTTCAAATCCTTGGACTGAAGAAAACAGAGATTTGTACAGTGAAATTTACAGTGTAGTCATATGAGATTTGCAATTCCTTCATCAAGCTCTATGGCAGTGATACAATGCTCAGAAGATTTGTCTTTGTTAGTTTTTCCTTCATTTTCAACTAAACAGTAAATAAAATTACCGAAGTAAATCAATACCATTTCCATTTCTCCTCAGGGGATTTAGGCTTCTCTATATTTGATATTTCTTCCTCTCTCTTGTAAAACACTGTGAGTAATGGATGGCCAACACTAAAAAAAAGAAGAGAAAAAAATTAGTGTGCTCTTGGCATTGTAATTGTCCACATTACAATAGCATTTTGGAGCTTAGTTTGATATTAGGGTCCTATTCTGCTATGTTTCTGGGTATAGTAGAAGATAATCTTCATTTTAGAGCAGTTTTATTCTCAGTAGTGATGATAAATGGAAGACAGTAGAAAGAAAGCTCTATGTTTCTCATTTATGGACAGTTTTGAAGCACAGAGTTTAGTCTTACACTGCCTTGTCTAGTTGAGGGATGCCCCAGTGAGGGAGCACTATTGCATTCTCAAAGACAGACTCCTCATGGAAATTCCAAAAACTCAAAACCACTGTGGCTCATACAGGGTAAATTTATGCTCTTATGTTTGGTTTGTGCTCCACTTGTTTGCTCCAAGGTCTCATCTTTTGCATTAAAGCATCACACCACATCATCTGTACCTTAATCTGCCTTCTCTCAACAGTGGTTATGAGCCTCAACTTTCAGCAACAGGTGACAGCCTCCAGAATTAAACTTAGTATTCAGTTCCTGTTGAGTGACAGCTGAATTCATCTTTGGGTGACTCATGTTGCCCTGTAAGTACACGCAGGATTGGTTTGAAGCAGGAAGTACTCAAACCATCAGAGTACTTAGTCAAAGATTTCATTTTATAAGGGAGATAAACAGAGATTCTTTCAGGATGAAATTTCTAGAACACCCTTAGGTAACTTCGCTGAGATTTTGGTCAGTGGCCATTTGTCCCTGATCAGAAGGCTGTAAATGACATCAGGTGTTCTATCCCAGCCTTCTCTCATTTGCTATTGTAATCACAAACAACAAAAACCAGTCTCTAGTTTCTGAGAAGTATTCAGCTCACAACTGAAGTGTCTACTTTAGTTGTTTACAAATAGATGTCTAAGTGTGGCATTGAATTTAGTAAGCATAAGAGGAAGATAAAAGACAGAAATCAAGTCCAGACTAATGATGCACGTGCTGTAAAGTGGAAGAATATTCTTAAGCTCACAGGTGATTTATTCCTTCCTGTATGCCGGAATGTATTGCCTTTTATACAAAGGAAGGTACCCATTCAAAAATCATGCTAGGGCAAAATGGCCATTCAGCATCTTTTACCTCTTCCCATCTTTCAGTTCTACAAGCTCTTTTCTTCATAGTTTCTGTTCATCTGGAATGATAACTGCACATAACTACATGTTTGTTTCCTGAAATGAAAACATTTTTAGGGGCAATTTGTATCTGTTGTAGCAATGCAAGCAGTTGTTTTCATGGTGACAATACCAGAGAATACGAATGTTATTAGATATATTTTGACATATGTGTCTCTTTATACGCCTGTAAATCCCCAGGCAGCTTTAAAAGTGAAGACATTTTTGTTTGCAGCGTTCTTTCAAAAAATAAAAAAATAAAAATATTGAGGTAATTACAGTTGTTTCAGTGTTATTTTTCTGTACATTGATAGTACTAAGTAACAGTTTGATATTATATATTTTTTTAAAGATACTTTATTATTTTATTGTTTTCCAGAAAAATACAAAGCCAGGAGTAGGTGGGCTGAGCAGAAATTCATTCAAATCAATGGTTATTGCTTATATATAATGAATCATTCATTTTCTAGCATGAAACATCTCTTGCAAAAGCAGATACACTGTAATCCATCTAACCATGGTGTTTTCTTACCACAGGAAGTGAGAATAATACTCCATGACAAATAAATATGGGTTGTTTATTTTAAGGTGACACAAATAAATATACACACAAGGAAATTGTGAACTTAATCTACATTGATAAGAGATTGCATCCGATCAATTTTGTGGCTTCTAATCACATGCAGATATTTTATTCCATGCTGAAAGGAGTTGGTTTGAGAATTTTCCCTGTGAATAGTGAACCAGCACATTTTATTTCACATTAGATTGGGATCTTCCCTATTCTATTATTTTTTTTCCTGCAGTTTCTTCCTCAGCTTTTTCAATGTCCTGGCACTACAGTGAACAGCCTTCTTAAGGGAACTCAACACTGTTATATTTAACACAATCACAGTTATTCTTTTCCCTGAAGTTATTGAAAACTGTAGCTTTATAACAAATTCCTCTTGTTATGTACAGTTCTTAAGTAGAATCTCTCAGAAGTAGTGAGCACATTATGTGGACTAATACTCTTCACTTATTTACCTTTGTGTTTGTGTGCTCTTCAATTATCACTGGTTTGTGTATCTTGGTAACTGAAATAGCAGCCTGGCATTAATAAATTTCTTTTGTTGTTTTTTCTTTAAATCATAAACTTTGAATAACGCAGTAGTTTAGTGGTGCTCTCCAGTACTCCTGTGAAAAATTCCAGTGAGTCAGTGTCATTCACCTTTTGTCATATGTGTGCATCACCTCTTGGCCTTAGCAGAAAAGATCATTTTCAATTCTTGCACCTTTTCCTTAGCGTAAACTCTGTCTTTAGCCTTGTAGTTTGTCAAAGGGCCCTGAATATCATTATCCAAGAAAATAGCTATATTGTCCAATTCTTGATAAAATTTTTCATTTTCCAGGCAGATTTCAGAGAAACCATTGTGTTCCTGAACCCTATGTGATCCAATACTTAGTTTGATTTCTTAGCACAGTCTTGTTAGTATAAGCACCTATTTCATTCTAATCTCTGTGCTGCAAAGTTAGGAACTTCTGGCTTCCCCTCAGCAGTTTGTAAGCTGACTTCTACATCCAGCTAGTAGTAATTACTCTTTCACAATTTTTATGGCAGTGGTTTCATGCTGTTTTCAAATTGTTTTATTCAAAATCTTAATCATGGACAGATGGCTTAAAAGGGAAGCACTTCAGTGTAGGCTCAGGAAGATTTGCAAACTGCCTGAGTTTTATTTTGCTTTTCAAACCTTCTGGTATATATATATATAAAACTTAATTTTCACTTGGAGTAGAGCTCTTCAAATTTCTGCAATACAGTTTCGTAGTTAACCTTCTCTGCCCCGAGCTAACTGAAAACTGTTGAAACATCAAAGCTTTAAAGCTACCTATTGTTAGATATAGCTCCCTGTCTTCCTTTTCATTAACACCTATGGCCAAATTGCCTTCCTTTCATTGCCTTTTCAGCTGTTGTGGGGCTTTTAACTGCTTCATTCTTCAAAGTCTTTGCTTAATTTGCTGCAGTTGACTCAATTCTCACTCAGAGCCAAGAGGTCTGCTTTTCAGAGTGTGTGAATTTGTGCCAGCGGATCCACAGCCTGGGTCTCTGTCCAGTGCTAAGGTCCTGCTGCTTTTGGAGTCAGATGTGGATCAGAAGGATACCCTAGACAAATTCACTGTAAAGGTAGGCAGTGGATTTGCAAAGAATGAATGCCTAAGATCAAATGTTGTCTACTTTGAAAATGCTTAAGTACAGTGTAATTCCAGAGATCCGTACAGTTTTTTTGAGGTGTGGATAAAGTAACTAATTACACATAACAGAGAAAAATTTGCACATTTTCATTAATCAGAAAATTTTATAGAAAGATTGTACATAACTTACACTTAAGAAGTCAAAGAGTGATGCTCTTAGAGAAATTGAGTGCAGGATTTGGACTAAATCAAAGACGGAAAAATCAGAAGAGGGAAATACAAAGTAATATTGGTGTTCTGTTTTCTGAGATGGTTGTGAGTTTAAATTACAGTTTTACTCTTTCTGTAGATCGATTTAGATGACAGGTCCAACGTAAAAAGTTTTTCACCACTTCTGGCTTCCTATTGAAAGCCCAATTTCACACTCATTTACACTGAAATCTGTTCAACTTAAGCTGGTACTTCTAGTGTTCTTCATATTACTCTTGTGTTTTGCAATCAGGTTTGCTATTCCAGTATTGCCAAAGCAAAAGATTGCAGCAGTCACAGTACAGGAAC
>VXAB01010420.1:262630-304905 GCA_013399175.1 Odontophorus gujanensis | reverse complement strand
TATATATATATATATATATATAAAGTGCTTTGAATTCTGGAGGGGAAATAAAAATGATTTGTATTAAAGGTTAAATATTCCCTAAACTATAATGTTACAAGTTGTACAGGAATGATGTCTCTATATCCTTGTGCAATGCATCATCAATCCACAACCAAATATCACTGACACCGTACATTTATCTCTACAGAACAATATTTGGATACCACTTACCTCTGAGGCAGTTCTTCTGGAAATTATAAATATATTTCTTTCTTGGGATCAAAAGAAAGCACATCAAAATGAGTGATGGAGCCTACAAAGTGAATTTGCAGCTGTTTTATGTAAACTGTGAGAAAGTATAAAATTTCTTGTTCTAATTCACTCTACACAGAATTATGAAGATAGCCGTCTAAAAATGTTACATTTGTTATATTACTTTATAGTTCAGACCTACTAGTGTATAAGATCACAGTCATTCTTCTTGTACAAGGGAAGACTATGACACTACAGGCTTAAAATAACCCCAAGCAAAACCGTGGAGCTAATTCTAGTTGGACTGATTAAACATGGCAGATTAAAAATAGTGTTACTGAAGAAAGAGCTCATTCTTAGCTAGAAATTTTCACCACCTTCTTTTTATGCTCTATTAAAGGCTTTTTCTTCTTCCTTCTGGTGATCCAGAACACCAATGATGTCTTGAAATCATGCTGATAGGGGGTTATCACAAACTTGTCTTATAACCCCTCTTTTACAGCTCCTGTGATTTTGGTAAGGAAGGGATTTAAAACTAAGATAGCTCCCTTTCACCTGTCAGGCATTGTAGGTGATTATTTGAAGAAATCAGTGATCCAAATGACTGAAAGTATTTATAAAGTTGAATATAAGCAAATAAGCAATACCAACTGTAAAAAATTTTGAACTGAATCTGGTAGAATCCAGCAAACAATGTCAGTATATAACTAGCATCTCCTGAATCGCCTTGTAACCAGTATTTCTGTAGATCTAATGTACTATTTGATCATTAAACCTGTTAAATAATCATAATAATGTTATTTTAATAATATATGATTTGTTTTTCTCTTTCTATTGTGTGCACAATTCTTTCACAGCACAGTAATGTGGAAGTGTTGCCATTGTGTAGACAGGCTGTTTGAAAGAAGTAGACAGTGGTCTCACATCATTAATTTTAGTACTACTGTCACTCTACTATTGTGTGTATCTGACTGTCAGTTCATTAGAACTTAAATTCTCTCATGAATGTTCAGTATGATATTTTTTTTTTGGTGTTAAATCTTAGGCCTTGTCTGGTCTAGTGGTATGTTTATTGAAATTGAAATATGTAGCCTTAATAGAGTGGCAAGACTTTTACAAGGGCTTAATAAGAATGGTTAATCTTGCTGCACTGTCTGAAAATGTGTTGGTATTTTGAGGGGGTGTTGTTTTTTTTTTTCTTTTTTGTGCACTTTCTATTCTCATTCCAGTCCCTCTTGCTGATTGAATGGCTTGTATGTACTCTTAGTTATAGTCAAAGCACCATAATACAGGGGATGACTATTTCATTATTCTGTGTCTTGACTTCATGCCTATATCATCAATTCAGCTATTGGTTATTCAGCTCATTAATGAAGGAAAAGTGCAATGAACATTCAGTCAAATCACAGAATATAGAAAAGGTCAGGGTACTATAGTACGTTATTATAATTCATGACAAATTGTACATAAGACAATGTATTTTCCATTCCCAGATACTTCATTAATAACAAAATTATTACAAGAACATATTATGGCATAAAATTAATGCACACTGAGTACAAAACCTGCAATTAAAATGGCAAATGGAATGGCATGAATCTTTTTTATTTTTTTTTTTGACGACTACTGGTGTAACAACAAGGTTTTAATCTTGTATCATGTGAAATCAAAGTCTTATTGATAATTTGCTACAGGATACCACATAGGTTTTAAATCTACTTCATGATGTAGGTCCCAAAGTGTTGCCTAACCTCTCCCATTAAGAAGAACCTCATAGGGAATTAAAATCCTATCTAGATTCATCTAAACTGAGGAAGATGTGAAATCCTGAACAGCAGAATTTTTCATCAAGAAAAAAGCAATGATAAAGAATGCACCCAGAATTTTTTAGCCTCACAATTACTGCAGTCACCCATGATGGCTTGGATAGTGTTGACAGTTCTTGCCCAAGTATTTACTGTGATAGAATCAAAGAATTGTTTGAGATGAAAGGGTCCTTTAAAGGCCATTTAGTCCAACTTCTCTGCATTGAACAGGGACATCTACAGCTTCATCAAGTTCCTCAGAGGCTGCCAGTCTGACCTTGGGTGTCTCCGAGGGCCAGTCTTCCACCACCAATCTGTGTGAGCACTTCACTATCCTTATTGCAAAAAACTTTTGTCTTACATCCAGTATAGATCTCCTCTCTTTGAGTTTGAAGCCATTTCCCCTTGTCTTATCACACCAGATCCTGCTGAGGAATCTGTCTCATTATTTCTTAAAGCCCACTTTTGATAGAGATAACTACTGATAACTTTCTTATTGGAGCAGAAATTAAAATCCCATCCCCAGTCTCATAGATAGTCATTACATAACTACTGGTCATTTTCTATTTTAATGATTGATTAATTCCTCATTCTCACGTCTCTATCTACTTTTTTTTTTTTGGTCAGAAAATTCTTAGTTATATAATTTAGGAGTCTTTACAACATTAAAGACAAGGACATAAATCCCGAAGAAACAGATTTTAAAATACATATTCTCATTTCTTAATGGATGGTAGATTGCTTATATTTTATTTGTAACACCAAAGAGTACTCTAACTTCCTAACTTTAATTCTTACTTTTGTATATCTTCTATGTTATATCTGAGTCTGGAATTTCTTATGGGTACTTTTTTCCCACAATTCTGCTATGTAACTTAATCCTGCATGTCTCTTTACATTCATATTTTTCTCATTATCAAGACCTGCTATTATTTTTATTCATACAAATATGGAGTTGTTTGTGACGGTCATACAAATTCATTTAATTCTGAAGTTCATAATTTCCATTCTATACTCCTTCACTAAATGGAGTTACTGATATTGTGATGACTTGAGTTATTGGACTGTGTCTCTTTCAATTCTTTCTTGCTGTTAATTACACTCAGTTTATTAATATGACAAACTGAAAAGTCCTCAATTCTGTTAGTCTTCTTCTGTGCTCTGGAAAATCAATTACATGTCAATCAATGAAAAAATAGAGCCTGGTATCAGATAAAAAATGAGAAGTTGAAAGTCAAATGACAGGTTGGGTCTGCTTCTGATCTGTGCTTGCAATAACTCTGCCTTATGAATCAGGTTGTTTTTAACCAGCAAAGGTCCTGTTAGCCTGAAGAAATTCAGTGCCCAGTATCACAAGTGGAAAAGCCAGGTAAAATGACCTGTTAGTCTCACTAAAATTCCATTTTGCAAGCAAACAGCAATTGCTTTGGGGATTTTAGAAGATTTTCACTGGTTTCAAACAGTTCTGTTTTGTCAGTCATTTGAGGAAATGGGTACATTTGAGTAAAAATAATATACAATTATCTCATCATTTATTTCAGATGACTCTATTGAAACTGAATAAAATTTGGGAACAGATTATTTAGTTTATATGTGAAAAACATCACCTTTTATTGGCAATTACACAATGAAAGTTCTGGAGATCTGAAGGATGTAATTCAGATAAACTTTGGAACTTGTCAAAGCACTTATGCATCTGTTGACAAGTTTAGTTTCATTTTTTATTTCTTGTTAGGGCTTTAATCATGTTGAGCTACAACAGGAGTAAAGATTATGAATATCTTTACACAGAAAAAAAGATATAAATAGAAGATTTCGAGGTATTTGACTAAGGACTTAAAGAATTTCTATCAATCTTCCCCTTCTTTTGTTTCTGAACTTACTGTCAACTCATCTTCATAGTGTTTTACTGAGCTTTACATCATTCTTTTTGTTCCTTCTTTCACCCCCTGAAGCAAACTGTAGACACTAACAAGGAGGCTTAAGCACTTCAGAATGAAGGTATGATATATATTCATAAATTAAAGTGTTATCCAACTACATTAATCAAAGGGATGAAGAAACATATAAGGCATGATCTCCAATAAACCCACGACATTTAGCACTGAAAATACTGCTCCTCTTAACTTTCCTGCTACAGAAGAAAAGGTTGATGATTCTCTGGAGTTTCTGTGATAGCTCAAGACATTCCAGTGACTCATCTGTAAATATCTATTCCCCTGAAGCTAGCAAGGAAAACTCCACAGAATGTGCTTGATAATATAAATCTCATCATGAAGCGATACACATCCTATAATTGCCACTTTAAGGGTGAAGGCCAGATTTCCTGTCAGATGTGAATTGGCATATCTCTGCTAAAATCACAGGACTGCTGTATTACATCAGTTTGAGAGTCTGGACCTATTTCCTGAGCTATTTTTGCCAAACCCCTAAAATCAATTCCTTGAAGGCTAAGACACTGAAGAAAGGAAATAATTCTCTAATACTAGAATGTCAACTATCACATAAGCTCTTGTAAAGCATAAGAAATTCGAGTTTTAATCCGTGGTATATTATAAAACATAATAAATATATATCATATGAACAATATAAGAAATGAAACAAAGAAAAATGCAAGCTATTATACAACCTCAAATTACAACCCAGTCTATTTTCTTCAGTTTGGACTATTTCAAATAATCTGAAGGTGAGTATGTTAAGTGCTATGTTATGACAAATAATAGATATTAAAAAACAAACAAACAAACAACAACAACAACAAAAAAAAACCAGTTAATCCATTCAGAGTTAAGCCATGCTGGCATAATGCACTAATGTCAAAGTCCTTTACCTGATGCATATTGTCTGAAGATTTAAATAAATTTATGGCATTTATTTATGAAATGACTCATTGTCAGACATGGAAAAAGTAATTCTGTGCTTAGAATTGATTATGACAAGAAGAGATTGGTGAGATACTTAGAGCATAAAACTTAAAATTTGTATGCATAAACTGTGCTGGAGATATTGAGACAGAGAATATATTTGTCCATGTTCTTGCAAATTTTTTGAAGGAGTCAGTAACTCTGGTCTTGGTCAAAAACTTAAAGCAGGTCTAGCTGCTTAAAGAAGTCTGTCTACATGGCACAGTGCAGAAATTCTAGGCTAGATTAGGTTAAATGTTTAGGTTCTGTAAGGAGGAGGAGGAAGAGAAAGAAAGGGAGAAAGTTCTTCAGATGCTGGAGCAGATAGCCACACTGCACCCTGTGGAGAACCTCCTAGAGTCTCAGATGTGTGTTTCTTGATGGATTTTTGGTCTGTGGAGAACCTACACTGGAGCAGATAGTTTCTGAGAGAAAGTAGCTTGTGGGAGAACCTATTTAGTGTATGGAAACTGTGAGGAAGAAGGCTCTTCAGAGAGCAACTGAACCTCACCTCCAGTCCCATCTGGGCATGAGGAAGCAGAGAGGCAAAGTGTTGTTTCAAACTGTGTTAAGTTAATTTGTCCTCATTCTTAGATTTTTTTCTTATTATAAAGATAGGGGATCTATAAATGTCTATAAATATCTAAGAAGTGGGAGGCAAAGGGACAAGGCTGGACTCCTCTCAGCAGTGTGTGGCGATAGGAGGAGAGGAAATGGCCACAAACTGAAGCATAGGAAGTTCTGCACAAATGTATATGAGAACTTCTTCACTCTGAGGGTGACAGAGCACTGGAACAGGTTGCCCAAAGTGGTTGTGGAGTCTCCTTCTCTGGAGATGTTCAAGACCCTCCTGGACACCTACCTGTGCAACCTGGTCTAGGGAGCTGCTTTGTCAGGGGGGTTGAACTTGATAATCTCTAGAGGTCCCTTCCAACTCCTACAATTCTGTGATTCTGTGACAAGAAATAAACCTCCCTGTCTTGTCATGTCATCTTATCATCAGTTTCTCATCTTTTTTTCTCCCACTATCCTTCTGAGGAGGGAGAATGAGTGAGCATCTAGGTGGGCATTTGGCTGTTAGACCAAACCTACTAAAGCTTCTTGGAGCAGCCTATTTCTGTGTGTATAATGCCTTGTCTGGGATTATTTATGGTATATTCACCTGTGATGAGTGCTGTATCGCTATAAAAAAGATTACTTTCAAAGCTGCAGGTTTTTTGGAGGCGTGACTGCACAGCTCTGTCATAGGCATAACATAAGCTTTGGTTTTCTCATGGATATCTTTGAGTTGCAGGAGTTTGTTCTCCTTAATAAAATCCTGTGAGATCTACAGTGCATCTGAGCTGAGTTATTAGTTTTCATTGTATGAGCATAGATAGTAATAAAAGATGTCAGAAACTGACATGATGTTTGGGAATTTAATGGCATATATTTTCTTCATGATAGGCACGTATATTTTCTATTAATGCTAATAGGAATTATATGTATGCATCAGAAGAACATACCACTTTGCATGTGAATTTCACATTTTATTTTGCAAAGGATATGTAACCCTATTATCACCAGGATCTTAGTGCTGGCACGAAAATTTGTCCCAGCTCAGCTGGTTATAATCAAACACTAAAATGATCTAGCTGAGTCTAATTGTATTTTACCTTCCCACCACTTTTGGTAATGAAAGTACTTTAATCCAAAGCATTTTCTTTGTCATGTGGGTGAATATATAGCCTTTTTATTAAAGTTAAGTTGTTTTTAAACTCAAGCTAATAAACTACTTATTTCTATTTCCATCAGTTACAAGTACAGTTAAAATGCTTACACAACTTGGATTTTAAACATTCTATTTCATCAAGAGAGAGTAATAAAATACTATATCCCTGACTTTCGAAGGCGTGTTTGAAGAATGATGCAAAATACCGGCTTGTATGAATTTATTCTAGAAAGCATGTCCTTTGAGGTTTTTTGTTGTTGCTGTTGGTGGGTTGTTTTATTCGTGTTTGTTTGATTGGTTATAGCTTTTTTTATTTTTTTTATTGCCATATGCTTACTGATTAAATGCATATACTGAACAAGATATGACGGTCTACGACTGTAAATTTTAAATAGCACACAGTTTTGTGCAAATAATGTAATTTGGGATAACCGTGACCATGGCTCATAAACTGCTTTAGAATTATTGATCTCTTATTTCTTTTCCCTTCATGATTTTCTTCATATTTGTATGAAACCTCTTCCTCTTTCTTCACCAATCTGACCAAAAGCAGCTCCCTCTTTCTTGTTACATTCAAAATGTGGGCTTCGCATTCAGGAGAACTCAAACTGAGGATTTCTGTCTTATTCAGGCTTTGTCTATTGTCAACAGACTCAGGGTATCAGTTTCATGGTCAAGAGCTAGCCTAAGAGATCTGGCACGAGCCAGGACTTGCATTACTGTCAGTCTCCACTTCATAGCAGAAGGCCTCTGAGATACATTTAAATCACAACAAACCAGTATTTTGCAATAAGACACTGACTCCTGAGGAAATTCCATCCAATCACCTTTCAAATAGAAATCATGCTGGGGCAAAAAGGCTTAAAATTATAAACTGCATCAACTGCTTGCAGGACATGGTTATTTCCTAATAAAGCCGAAGACATTGTAAATACAGGGTGGGAGACTCCAGTGTTTTGAACAATACTTGGTGAAAATCAAAGATTCTTACTACTGTAGAGAAATAAGAACTGATGTTTCAGCTCTTTCACAGATGGAAAAATCCTTAAAAGTTCATTTGAAATCACTAGACCTTTTTTTGATTTCATTCCTAATTCAGTAACATGGAACTAAAGGGAGATTTACAATTGAAAACCCAGGAGCAGAGCAGATTTTGGAGCTGGCTAGACATAGATACTTCTCTGTGACTTTGATTTCCAGTTATTTCTTCTGCTGTGTGGCCTTTTTCTCTTGCATCTCCCTGATTATTTGTTTTTCTTCCCATCTGTCTTACACTGATTCTTCTGAGTGTTCAGTCAGACCCTTAGAAATGCATGTGGCTGAGATCATTCCAGCAAACCTGCTGTTTTCATTACATCTTCAGAATAAAATTACAATTCTTTCTCAACCAGGTCTAAACTTCTACTGTCTTTTGAAAGTGCTTGTATACCTAAGAGTCTTGATGCACACAATACTACTACATGGGATTCTACTAATACTAGTAAAAGCAAAAAAACAACCAAACAAAAAATGATTATGATAGTGCAATTAAGTATTAGCAACAACTTCTATGAAATTAGATACATTCTTTTTATTTTTATATTCATATTCACAGAATCATAGAATCAACAAGGTTATAAAAGAATTCCGAGATCACCTACTTCAACTGTCCACCATCAGTATTTCGCCGCTAAACTATGTCCCTCAGTACAACATCTAGATGTTTCTTGAACATCTCCAGTGTCAGTGACTCCATCACCTCTCTGGGCAGCCTGTTGCAGTGCCTGAGCACTCTCTCAGAGAAGAAGTAGAAACTGAATGTCCCCTGGTGTAACTTGAGACCATTCCCTCTCTTCCTATCACTAGTTATGGAGAAGAGACCAAACCCCACCTTACCACAACTTCCTCTCAGGGAGATGTAGAGAGCAATAAGGTCTCCCCTGAGTCTCCTCCTAACTATCAATTCCCTCAGCCACTCCTCATGAGATTTGTGATCCAGTCCCCTCACCAGCTTTGATGTCCTTCTCTGGATGCGCATCGAGGCATCGATGTCTTTCTTGTAGCGAGGGACCCAAAACTGAACATGGTATTCACAGTGCAGCCTCACCAGTGCTGAGTACAGAGGGGCTATGACCTTCCTGCTCCTGTTCTCTCAAACTTGTTTGATTTATTAAAAAATAGTAAAACCCTCCACCTCCCTTCTGTTGAAGTATAAGGTAATAATGCTGAGTGTATGGAAAAGCCCAAACCTGCCTGGTTCTAAGCCTTCACTTCATAAAAACATATGAAATCATAGTAAAGATTGACATCTTTTCTACAGAAATATTAAATTGAACTGTAAAAATTTGGAGTAGGCACTGAATATTAAAAATTAAAATTTCATTGTCTTTAAAAATAAAAAGAATATCAGAAGTATGAAATTCCATATTAAATTCTGTTAGCTTTCAAAGAAAATTTCAGTAGACTGTTGTGCAAACATCAGTCACAAGAAAAATCTGACTACAAACATAATTGAAACTTGTGCTGTACGTGGTTAAGCTTATGCATGCATTCTGGAATAATCTTGAATTTAATATGTGTGAAGTATTATGCCATTCTTCTCTAGAAAATCCCTTAGAAGTTTAGATCAAATTGCTGTTCACAATATATTAAAAAAAGAAAAAAAGGCATTGAACAAATTTTCAAGGAACTCCTGTGCCCTGGATTTTGTCTTCTCTCAAGAGACTACAGTATACCAAATTTCATGACATTTGCTATGTGGTATTTGGATAGAGAGTATGTGGTCAAACTGTCCTTGCAGGAGCCAGCCAGTGCTAGCGAGGAGAATGTTTTCTCAGTTAACTGAATACCCTAATGCTGCAACCTATAGGCAGTATTGTTGCCTATTGGAAAAAAAAAGTCAAGAAGATCCTCAAAGAAAGATGCATTGTGCGCCACAGGGCTCAGAAAACTTCAAGGTTTCCTGAAAAAAGATAGATGTGTCTAAGAAGATAGTGGAAGATGATTAAATATATGTAAAATATGTTTTTATTACTTTTTTATGTTGAAAATGTCAGGAATTTTTCTACATATAGTCAGTCTTTTTTGTCTTTAATAGAAGATTTAACACTGATGCAAAGTAATAATATTTTCAACATAAGATCGTTTTAAAGTTGGACGAGAAAGTAAATCACAGTGCTCTGGTAAAAAAAATATTTTCTTCCTGTTCTTCCATTCTCAAAAGTGGCTTAAATTATGTGGGTATATGAGACAATACCTACACTGTAAAACTCAAGAGTTATTCTGTGTTCTCAGGTCTGAATATGAAATGTGTGACTTGTTTCAGCTGTCCTATTTCCTGTGCCTTCCATCTGTGCAGCTGTGGTAACTGGGCTCATAAATGCTGTTTGTCTGCTTTTTGATTCTGTTTCAGCAACAAGACTTACTTTGATATAGAATTTATCACACTTCAAATTGTGCTCAACGAACTCTTAATCTCAATGCATTTTTTGCACCAACATCAGGAACAGCAATGAGATTTATGAAAGAGACTGAATCTTAGAAGTCTACTTCATGTTGACAAGCTAACTAATGAGTTGTCACCAGTTGGCAGTCTCTGTGTCACTCAGCAGAACCAAGGAGCTCAAAATGAAGAAAGGGATCTATTCACACACTGAAAGAGATATTAAAGCTAATAGCTCCTAATACTCCACTAAATATTAAGATAATACACATACTAAGATAATATTTAGTGGAGTATTAGGAGCTATTAGCTTTAATATCTCTTAATATTTAGTGGCATAAGAAAACATCAAGCTCAGCCAAATCCACTACCTATTTCTGGAATGGAACCAAATCTTAACTTCCATGAAGAGATGAAGTAAGTACTAGAAACTTAATTCTTCATTTTCTTCTACATGAGTTGCTTGAAGAACTCATGCCTTTAGTCATGTTCTTGCTTCAGTTATCAGGAGTATCTTTTAGCTGTGGTCTAGACCTGCTGCTGGTATCAGAACTTGTAGGCAGTAATTTATTAATGTTAACATTTGAGTGCATAATATTCTAGCACTGATTCCCTTAAAACCATTTGATAGCTTCTACTCACTTCTCTGCTTGTTAATGCTATCACTCCTGAGATCCAGTAAAATGAACACATTGGTCTAGAATTGTGTCAGTGGTTTACAACTGGTAACAAAATCATGAGTCTTTTCAAAATGAAGGCTGAAGTATTTTTCTGAAAACCTCCCCAGATCTGTTGTATCGGCTATTTAATCAGATCCCTTGACACCATGCTGTGATACTGAAGAATTTCAGCTAAAACGACCCTGTTTTCTGTGTCAACATCAAAGAGGTCAGATAGTTGGAGCCTCAGGAAGTAGAGCAATTCTATCCATATCGCTGCTAGTTAACATGAGTGGAGATTAAGCCCTTTCTTTTGAAGGTCTCCTATATTGGAGACCACTTCTCTTAGCTACTGGAGGACACCCCACATTTAAATTCCAAGGCATGTGGGCTTTTTAATGTTTATTTTCTTGAGTTCTCCAGTTGGTGACAAGACATAATTCTTCTCTCAGAAAAGCATTGTTACAGAAAACATTTGAAAAGTCACACGAGAGACCTCTCTAAAGACATCACTGTTTTAGGTTAAGAATGTATCTCCGTATTCCAGCCCTTCTCCACAATGAACATTCAAGTTGTTTGAGATTCATCCAAAGGATCCTTTCTCTTTTTAATAATAACATCTGAAAGAATCCTAGCACATTTACTGTGACACTAATATGCCTCAGGGCCACCTTCTTACTGCACAATTTACCTACAGCATTCATTAATGGCTGAGAAAAACACACCCTGTCATGGCTTACCGCAACCTAACAGACTTAAATTGCATGCAGAAAGCTGACAAGCCAGCATGTTATTAACTGAGCCACTGAGGCCCTTTAAACTGTATTGTATGTAAGTTTATAGTGCAGGGAGTATAGAATTTTAAGCTTGCACATTTTAATGTATTTAATTTGCCTCACTCGGCAGTTTGCTTTGTGAACTGTTAATCTTTTCAACCGATACAGCAAAATGTCACTGTATTCATTTGTGGAATATAATAGGCTAATGTCCTGAAACAATAAAGTTATAATAGCCTGCCCACTGCCTAGTGAAGTCACACAAATTCAGCACGTGCAATGTGTTGTGTGTCCTACTTACCCTCTAGGTTTTTAAAACTTCTCATATCAATGCCTTGAAAATCAGTAGCACATATTATTTTGGTGAGATAAAGGCAAGCAAATGTCATGGATCAAGGTCTGCTGAATTCTCTGTCTCTCTCTGAAATTGCTTTTGGTATCCTTGACACTAATTTCTTCTTGCCACCTCCACCTATGACAAATGCAAACCGAAGCCACAAACATCAGGGTCTGTCCTGAGCCCTTGGTACATGCTGTGGTCTGGAACTGAGCGATTTCCTCTCTTATGTTAGCGGCAGAAATCAGCAGCCAGGTATTCACAGCTCCTGGGAAAGAAAAACTGCACCTAAGCTGCCTATCCTCCAGGAAAGAGGTTCTGCACACTCTTTTTAAGCTTTACTTACATTATGTTTTCCCTCCATTCTTTCTTCTGACTATTTCTGTGAAAATTATAATCTTTCATTTTCTACAAGAATTACGAAAAGGACAGTGTGATCTTAGAACTTGTGATGGGATTGTGGTCTTCTGATAATAATAAATTGTTGCCTGTAACAGGGAATCCTGGGTGTAAGGATGAAGTTGATAACAGTAATAAAGAGTGCACAGACACTACCAGTGCTAGCATATGAAAAGTAGATCATTTTTCCTTAGAGTTTTGTATTTATTTTTCAAATGATTCTTTCTGAAGAGCTACTGGACTGGTTGTTTCTATTGTAGGATTTTCATTCTGAGGAGTAAAAATATGACATCTACTCAATGCTGAATTTCTCTCATTTCGCTGACTTGGGCAATTTAAGGTTCAGTGTGTGAAGTGTTTCACTGACCTGCAGGACATATTGCAAAGCCTGACTCTTTAAAAAAGGATTTTCATTCTACGAGTAGGTGAGGTTCATGAAAGCTCTTTGTCATAGCAGGAATGATGTGGGAGTTACCTAAGCCTGTACACTTAGATAATGTGAAAGATTCTTCAGAAAAAAGTTCTGAAAACAAACAGAAAAGCAAAGTAAAAAGCATTTGTCAAATGAAGTCTGTGTTCTCTGGATCTTTTCTACTTGTAGTGATTAATTAAAATGTAGCCTGAAGCAGAAGAAGGTCATGAATCTCAGTCCACAACCAAACAAAATCTTGAGGGAAGAATCAATAAAATGATCTCTGGCTGATTTTATTAAAAATATGATGGAAACAAAAAAGATTATCTAAACCAAACTTAATATATTCTTTACAAAAAAAAAAAAAAGGTGGTGGTAGAATGGAATTTTCTGCATGTCTTTAACTAGAGTGGTTATAAAGACGATAAAAGTTCTGAAAGGGGAAGATAAGAATTTTGGGAAGGAAGTAAGAGAGCTGCAGTTATTTTTTTCTGAACAATAATTGTCTAAAGCATGTACAAACTGGACATAATTCCAAATTATCTGTGAAAGCACTAATTTGCTTAGTTTAACTGTATTGGTTATATAACATTTGAAGTTTCTTTGTTTGCATACGAAGTTCAGAATTTCTAAGTATGACTAATTTGAAATGTTCAGTTATGCATCTACTAACTGTTAGTGAACTGAATATTATCTTTCACTAGGTTGTATGTGTTTTTTCTAGGCCTAATGAACACACTAGGTAATGAAACATACTAAGACACTAATTTTGATTCATAGGAACCTGATTATATCTTTTTATATCTTCTAAGGTCTTAGACAGTGCAGTCTTGGAAACATTAATTATTAGGAGCTGATTGCTACATCTTGTATTTTTATGTCTGATGTAACCTCTTGATTTATTCCTTTGATATTCAGGTTCAGCAATCGATGCTGGTTTTTAGATCCTTATTATGTGAATGAATTTAGTGAAGTACAAGACATAAAATTATTGTAAGTAAAATCTTTTTCACAATTTTTCTTGCTGCAGTTCAGGTCAGGAAGAGTTCTTAAAATATTTAAGAAATGTCTGAATATAACCCACGGAGGATGTAGGAAAATTGCATATGTTTTCTTAGACTGTTTTAACATTAAAGGTTGCACTGTAGTGAGGAATAGTGATTAAAAGCTGAATTACTGAAAGCATCTGGTTTGTTCACTTAAATGCATTTATATTGAGTGAAATAATTTGAAATCTGAAGTGTGATCCAGAATCACATATGTCAATTATCGTGTTGTCTGCGATATTAAAAATGTATGCAGTTGGAGGTTCAATTATATGAAATCTCTGTTAGAAACACTTCATTCTTTCTCCCTTTTTTAAAGTGTGGTCTTCTTGGATATTGAATGTAAATAATCCACAAAATGGAGGGAAAGGTTCTCCTCTCATCTGATGCTACTGAAAACCAAGATAGCACTAGAGATTTGCAAAAATTAATTTTAAAATACTGTTGTGCTGAAGGAATATGATTAACTGGTTATTATGTCGATTGACTGAATGTAATTAATTTTTCAAGTGGAACAAAAGTCTTTTTTTTCGTGAAGAATCAGTTAAGACAGTGTCTACTGCATTTGTGTGTCTGTATCACTGCAAATAGTAATAATTCTTACTTCTTATTTAAAAATATTTGTTTTTTTTAATTATTTCAAAATGACCAGCACAATGTTTTGAATAACCTCCATGTTACTTTAAAATTTCTGCTTGTTTTTTTTTCTTTTCTTTTTTTTTACTTTCTCTATCCTATATCACATTTAAGAAGTGGAGAGAATGCTACTGAATTTAAAATGCTGTTCACTTCTCTGTTTTCTCCATTGTCTTTAATATGGGTAGAACTGATTACTTTTTACTGTCGCTATTCATAATACCAAGACACTGTCTTTTCTTGTATTATGACGTGAGTTGCTGTCACAAGAGGTGCTTTAGCTCTTGTCTTGAGAAGAAATAGGAAAACTGTTTTCTGGAATTTTTGAGTTTGTGGTGTATGTATCCCTTGTTTCTGACAAAATACAAATCAACCTTAAAATTTAGCTCCTTTGGAAGTGAGTATACAACTACAAAGAAAGAAATTTTCTCTTCTGGTGGTCTTGATGAATATCCATGTAAGAAATTCTACATTATTGTTATTTGCAGTGGTCAATGACTTACATATGTATCTTGGTTTTTAGTAATTTGTTGAAAGATTCTCCAAATTAGACATCAGGAATTTAGATGAAGCTCCCGGATGTGTAATTTGTACAGCAAATTGAAAGAGATATTTTTAATGGAAAGTCAGCATTTCTGGGGGCAAGCAGTCTACTCAAAATTTTGTCTGCCAGATGCATTTGTGAGGAAAGGGAAACATCCTGGAGAGATGTAAAGTGAGGATTTTGTGTTGATGAGGATGGTGCAGAGGAAATAATGAAGAGGTACAGATCTTCTGAGTTCAGGAGGAAAATAATAAAATGAGAGCTGAAATTTGTGTACCTGGATTTGACTGTTCAGCTTGCTTAAGTAGTCAAGAGCTGGACTGCCTGAACCCCATGACACTCTGAAGTATCAGAATCTATTTTAAAGTAATTTTTACTGATAGTAGTTAATAGTATTTCTGTGTTCAATATCTGAAATTCACTTCCTAGGTTTCCATTATGATCAGCCGCACAGACGGTCCAATGATTTCTTTTGATTAGCTGATTTTTGTTCACGTGAAATATGATTAAAAAAAAAAGGAGGTAAATTTTTTTTCCAGAAATTGAGGGAATCTACAAACTTTATTTCAGGCAAGTTCAGTATTACTCATTATATTTTTATATTTTTATTTTTGTATTTTTTGTCTAAAATGTTTTGATAACAGAGGTTATATTTGAAGGCAGAAGAAAACAATGAAAAATACTTTAAGTAGTACCCATCCTGTTAATAGACAAAACCAAGAGCATTACTTTTCAGCTGCTTTTGGAGGTAGACTTTTTTGAAGGTTTCAATTCAAATTAAATGGAGGCCAGGAGTTCTTGATTTCCCTTAAGTTAAATACAGTATTTGAACTAACCAGTCAGGCTGGGCATTCTTATTAATTTGTATTTCTGAGTATTTCAAGTATTGTGACTTCACAGAATACATTGCTTCAGAAGCTAATGGCAAACCATATCTGATCAGAGGCTTGAATGTCACCTCAAAATGATACATACCTTTTGATCTGTCTTGAAGCTTGGTATAGTTTTGTTGCATTTAATCTGTCTTTTGACTGATTAAATTAAGATAATGAGATATTTATCAGTTTACTCATTTGATTTAGTCCCATTAGTTTTAGACAAAGAGTGAAAGGTCTGCCTTTTGTTGAAACTATAGGACACTTTTTTTCAAAGGGAAACTATAGTTCATACATCAGTGTGAATTTGGAAATGTGCTTAAGGTTCTTGCAATAGCTTACTTAGGCCTTTTTTTTTTGTATTATTATTCTCATAGAAAAGAAGATGCTGAACAGTCAGTCATATCTCAGGATCATTTTACAAAATATTGCATGGAAAATTTGGTCATATGGTTTTCCTTTCAACTACTAAGAAAACAGTATATTCATGCCTAAGTGAGAACTTACTTTCTTCAAAATGTTAAATGCTTCTCTGTCCTCCACAAAAACTGAACTTCATCAACATCTCTGCCAGGTTGGAACTCTGTGTAAGAAGAGTTCATATGGACAAAATGTACTGATTTTTAGCTTATAAATGTAAGCCTGCATATGTTGTATTATTTATATTTATCTCAGGTAAAGGTTATCTGAGTTAGGTGATATCTCTTCTAGAATATAAATTTTAAATAAAATAACCAAGAGGCAAACTACTGTTAGGCACTTTGCAAATAGAAAGCCAATGACAGCTCCTGTCCCACAGAATATAAAATTTACCTGTGATTTGTGGCAATTTGGAGAACTGCCTGTAAAACAGCAAAATGAAAGACCAATTAATAATGACAGCACTTTTCCAGCAAAATGCAAAAGCAGTTCAACAAAATCAACAGCTTTGACCATAAATAACAAAATTTTGAGCTTCAGATTGTCAGAACTCACGTCTACAAAATATTTGTCTCTGACCACCTTATTTCTCTGACCACTGGATTCCACAGTTAGCAGCACTTGGCAAAATACCTTTGTGTTACTGATCCAAATAAGGGCTCTGACTGTGCAGCTGAAGACAATTGCTGAATCCACAGAGCTCTCTTAAAATATGTTCATCTTTCTTTTAGAACCAGTCACTGTTATGATGACAGGTGACCTAAGAAACCTGAATTTCTGCCAGCACATCCTCGAGTCCCATTATAGCACCATACAGGTATTTTTCACCTGATGTAGGATCTCTAGTATGACCTTCTCTGAAATGTACTGACTTTATTGTAAGTAGTATCTTTCTAATACTGGCAACACCTTCATACATTTTAATGAGCTCCCCTGAAAATAATAGACCTTTGTCAAATGATTCAAAATATCTCAGCTCTGAAAGGAATATTTTGCATCAGCATCAGTTCATAGACTCATATTCCCAGCCTCTCCAACTTTACATTTTGAAGGAAAAAGACAGATCATTCTCATTTAATGTGGCAAAGGATGTGGTTTTGTTGCTGATTTGCTTATCCTCAACCTGTGATTTATTTGTATATTAAACTAACTCGATCTATTTTTAGTTATTTATTTCAGGCTACAACTGTATTCTAGATTACTATGCTCCCTCCTGTGGCTCCAGTCCAAATAAGTAGTACTGGCTATTGACTTAATATAACCATGTGATAGTCTGATGCAGTGTTACCGCTTAATTAGCAGCAATTTTCCAGATTTCTGAGAGTTAATGCAAAGAATAATTTTTATAAGTACTATGACAACAATATATTGGTTCCCAACTGTTACTCATATGCTCTGACCTCTGTCTCCATACTCCACATTTATAGGTATGAAAACAAGACAGCTAATAGACTAAAAAATTGCAAGGAGCTTTATACTAATACCTGATTAGAACAATGATTTGTTGAATACTGTCTGTTTCTCCTTTGAAAATTATAGTAAAAGTGTAATATAATTACATATTAAAATATGTTAGGTATTGAAAAACAGGTTGTACAATATTTTTATTTTTCTCACCCTAGTCTTAGTCAGGTAGCAAGGCCATACAGTTGTACATACATAGGGTTCTAATTTCGGCAAAGCTTTTACCATTAATTTATAGGTACCCATATAGTAAAGTAATCTCAATGACTTCATTTAAACTTCCTATCTTCATGAAGATAGGCATTTATTCAGATGGCCTACTGAATTGAGAACTTATTCTTTTGTGTGTTTTGAGATCATACTTAAAAATTTACCAAATTTAGTTGAGAGTAATTTCTCACCAAAAAGAACATTACAACATCCTCTGTGATATGGCAGTAGGAATGTATTTTTTTTTTTTTTAAATAAATTACCTGGATGAAATGTTTGGTCCATATAGTCCCATCTGGGAAAAAATAATCCAAAAAAGGAAGAGATCCTTTGCTAGGGGATGCAAAAGTCACCAGCAATGAAATTTTGTGAAACCTCACACATGCTGAAGATGCACTTATTTGTGGGATTTTAATACAACTCTCAATATTACAAGCATTAGATGAAGTGTTTTAGATAGCATTTTCAGCACTAGAAAAATTCTCATTTGCATACATAATAACGTAATTGCACCTTTGTGGGGTTTATTCTCTTTTGTTTTGAAAAGATTTTCCCATGCATTCACAGGCTTTCTTTGAAATATATAAGGTATGCTAAGTTCTGCAATAAAATCCAGAGAAAAACAATTGAAATATTTCCTCAGAATATTGTAGTGTGCCTCAGTTTTATTGCAGTAAATGCTTTTTAGGTAGCATGACCGTTTTTTTACAGAAGACACAGACACTGCCTGTTACATTCCCACTGAACTCAAATACAGTAAGAATCACAATGATTGCTTTGGTTGCTCAACTGAAATGAAAAGCCATATGAGTAGATTAGACAGGGAGAAAAGAGGTAGCAACCTTATCTGAAACAAAGTTACCACTGCTTCTCCTGTTTTTCTTTCTGTGTTGCTGTGTTGCTGTATGCAGGAGATGGGCTGTGAGGCCAAGTCAGGAATTCCCCTCTGCTGCAGCCCTAATCTCCATTGCTTTTGCAGTGCATTGACACAAACACTCTTTTCCAGATGTCCAAAATAAACCAAACATATTAAGTTTTCTGCTGGCATAAGCTAATACAGCACCACCAAAGTCTGTAAAGCTTTGCCTATTTACAATGGTGGAAAAATTAGTCCTTTCTGTAGAGATCTAGCAGTTCTGCTATCATGGAAGACTGATTTTCTGTCAATAATAAATGTCCTCGGTAGGCTACACAAGTCTTCATTTTATCGCCTCCAGACATTTTTTAATAGCTGCAAGTCTCAAGATGGAAACAGATTTTCATGCTTTATTTTGAAGGGTGAGGATTGTTCAGAAGAGATACTACCTGAGCTGCCCAGGGAAAAGACTATTATAACACTAGCTTGGTTCAACCTATCAGCCTAACTTGCGTAAGAAAAGAAACTTATTTCTTTGTAACTTGTCTTTCATTTTCACATCCATTTGTTCAAAGACATCTGAAAGTCCCTGAGTGCTGACCTGAATAAAATGAAGAAGGAGGCTAATAGAGTGTTCACCTACAGTATTGTTTCCTCTCTTGTTATTAGATGGATATGACCCTGTCTTTGATCTTCCTGTAGATGGTACAGCCAAGGGTGCCCAGAATAAAGAGTGCCACACTACTCCTAGGAGGAAAGAAAGAAGAATAGAGAGGGAATATGCACAAGTGAGAAAATGCCCACTGTGGCAATTAAAAGTGACAAAGATAAATGAGTAAGAATGTGTGAATATGTTCCTCACTGGATCCTTAACTAGGTGGAGAGCGTAAAAATGTGGCATGGGAATTTATAGAAGTGAAATGATACTGAAATAAAACTAGGCTTTCTCTTTGATTCAGTAGCTTTGTAAGGGAAATGATACAAGAAATGCATTTTTTTTACTTTATTACTATTTCCTGGTGGTTCTTTATGTATCAGCGTAACACTTGTTTTTCAGGGCTATAACTACTTATGTCTCTGACTGCTTGCCAAACACTGAAGCTATGTCTATTGTCACATAACAGTGAAACACTGTTTAAAGAAAGACATAAGCAAGTAATATGAATAAACTGATTTTCTGTGTAAGGAGTATTTAACAGAGAACAACAACTTATTTGACTGAATGGACAATAAATGTAAACTTTATTACTGTATTTATCCCAAACTCTTATTTATTCATTGCCCAACCGTTTAACTTCTGAACTATGCCCTTATACTTTTGAATGAAGGAAAAACTGTTATCTCTTTGACACCAGTGAAGAAACTTCAACAAGTCATTGCTGATCCTTTATTTTTTAATGCTTTTTTTAATTGGATTTACTGTACTGGCCATATGTTTGCAAGGAAAAGTTACTTCTACTTAGGTGAACACCAGGTTTTCTGTCACGCAATGTAATCCATGTGAGACTAGTTTAGCTACCAGATCTAAGATGGTCTTTCTAAGTATTGAAGCTATAAATTCAGTCAGTGTCTGAAAATCTGTATCCTTATTCATAAGGTTTTAGCAAGAGGACTCTTGCCCCTGTAAATGCTCACATATAAACTCCATGCTATGGCTAAATAGAACCTGAGGAGTTACTTCAATGAGTCATGGCTGAAAAAAATACGTTATGCTTGCAGATTTGTGTACTTGGGAGTTAAATGATAGTACAAAAAGGGAAGGGTTGAAACACCCTCTTTGACAACCTTCCATGTCTTAGTACCAAGCACTTGAAGCAGTACATCATGGTTTAATGTTGACAGCCTCAGCATGTTTCATCCCAGGGCACGCAGGGTACTGCTGCCATATGCAAAATACTCTTTTGGTTTCTATTGTAGCCACATAGCTGGGACTGTAGCCTGCCGCTACCTTTCACATTTGTTTTGACTGCCTTTTGAAGGGCATGCATGCATACTGTCTGGATCGAATATTAACAGTAAGCATCAAATCAGTTTCATGACTGAAAGCAAATAAATTAGCAGAAGCACTGGAAAAAGATAGAAAGGTAGAGGTCTCATGTCTTATCTTCTGATCATGTCTAAAATTATTATTCAGTACTGGATTCAGCTACTGTCCCCAGCACTACTATAGGCACAATTGATGACAGTTGGGTCACTTTTTACAAGAGTCACTAAACCTCCCTCTGCATTCCTTTCAAGAATAGATTTTAACAGAAAATCTATCATTTACACAAATGTATCTCATAACAGCTTTGTGATATTCAAAGTTTTCAAAATGCTTAGAGGTCTTCAGGTATAAATAGCTTGCCACACAATTCAAGAAATTTTTCTACACATCTTAAACTGCACATGTTTAGGCCGGCAGTTGTTTTTGCCCTCAACTTTTATGCTATGCCCATATTGTTTTACAGATGAATATATCCAAAATCATATGGACCCAAATAAGACCTCTGGTGCTGACTGTGATTAAAAACTGAAATATGAGCCCATTCACTTGTACCATCTGTTTTGTTAACCCACCAGAAGGGAACATTTCTACATAGCGATTAAAGTGGATGGCAGATAATTCTATCCTGCACATTTCCTGACATTAAAAATAGGGAAACATAGAATAAAATAGAATTTGTATTGGCTTCTGAAAACAGTCAGAAATAGTATATTTTTTCTGGAATGGCACAGCAGAAATGTTTTGTTCCTGATACATCCAGAATTTCCCTCAGCACATTGATTCTGGCATTTGGAGGGCATAAAGGTATATATTATAAATGGGTGCTTCTCATAAGAGAATCTTAAAAGGCTATCTTCCATATGGCAGGGACTAAGGGGGAAATGTCAGTGCTTATTCTTTAAGCAACAAATAATTACGACACTAAATGAAACAAAGGTAACTTAGCAACAAGGTATTAATTTTCTCATCTAGCATTATCTGAAGAACTCCAACTGTGGCCAGCCCACGAGCAGTGTGCTGTTTATCTGCTCACCTGCATTTGAAGCATTCCACTTCCTTTTAGCAGTGCTGTCTATGAAAAGACAACAAAATATGAACAGTGATTATGATCTTAAATTGCAAAGGAAGACCTTGAAATAGCGTTAACTCCAGTATTTCAGTGTTCTTTATAGATACATCTTCCTCTAAATGTGCATGAATCATTTGTAGCAAGTACACTTTTCTACCAAGTCTAGTCCAATACCTGTTTGTGAGATGTCAGTGAATGGACTGCTTATTGAAATTAATTTGCACATTATTTTGATGTGTTTGATAAAAGCCTATCCAAAGTCCACAGAATCAGTGGAAACACTCATACAGACTTTTCTTCACAGAGGCCAAATACAGTGTGCAAACATATTTTATTTGATGGGTTGTTCACTATCTGTTTACTGCAAGTAATATTCAGGAATATAATTAATGCCATTCAATGTGGTTTTACAGTAAATAAGTCTTGTCAAACAAACCTTTTAAAAATTTCCCCAAAAGAAGGTAACCACATAGCTGAATTATTATGAAGGCATTTAGTGTGTATGAATGAGGCATTAATGTATGAATATATAATTTTAATCTACTTAATAACTGAAATGCTGACAAAAATATTAGTGCTGTGAGATATCAATGAAAAACATGTAGCTAAATAAAAAATTAATTAATTTGCTGATCAAAAAATAACACCCCTAAATGGAAAACTACTATTAAAGAAGGATTTGCCTATTGAGTTTCTGCAGGCTTTTGGTATTGAATTCAAAGTTTCTGAATGGCTCCTTAGTAAATTATATAACTACTTTTGTTTAGTAGAATTGCGGGGGATGTCAGAATTGGATGTGTGCTTAAAAGGTGAAGACTGGTCTACCATATACCCAGTCCAGTGACAGAAAAATGAAATGATATAACCAAAGAAAAGTTTTGCATACAGACAAAAAGATAAGAGAATTAAATCTATAGAATGGGAGATGACAGTCCTGTATACAGCAACTGCGGTTTTTGTACATGTTTCTACTGAACAAACAACCAAACGGAACAAATCAGGCTTTAACCAAAGGCTTTGCTTTGACCTTGGGTCCATGGGTGCAGGTAAAGAGGAATGGCACAGAGTTTGCCTGTTCAATGCCAGTGAAATCAGTGATACACTGATTCACACAGACCTAGGGCTCACTTTTAAACCTTGTGAAGGTACAAAACAAAGTCACAAATATTGTCTAAATACTGTAAAAATAGCAGCAACTATTTAAGACTATGATAAGTAAGGTGGAAGGAAGCCTGAATATCCTGCAGTACCGCTGGATATTAAAGGAATTTTCTGCATGTGAGGTAAATCATAAGAACCTGGGGCAGCAAGTTGAAGCAAGATAAGTTCAAATAAGAAGTTAGTCACTTTTTACTATGTTTTACTTTTATTTTCACTGATGCAAATGATTAATGACCAGAACAAAACTCTACCAAGGAAAGTAATGAGGACATCAGGGTAAGCACCGGCCGAACACATCTGTTGTCTCTGGCACACAAAAGGAAGTTTTGTTGCGTGATGATTATTATTTTTTTTTAAGGCAAAAATGTGGCTTAATTAGGCAGTATCTCTGTTAATTTGACTCAGCTGGGATCTATTAACAACAAATCGTATAATGAAGCTCATGAGTCTTTCTTCAGTTATTTCTGCATGTTGCAGCCCCTTCATCTGAGTCCTAAGACAGTGGTGGGGTCAGATTGCTTCTTTATCAGAACCAGGAAAGAGCTTGAGGAAAGGGCTGTCTTCTCTAAGTCTTAGGCCTCCATGAATCCTGCTTAATAAGAAACAGAATTAATTACATGAAGCATAGGATCCCCTTCTAGGAAGCACTAGCAACTAGTTTGCCTGCCTGGCTCCTGCCTGTTGTTAGTTACCAAAGAGACAACATAGCCATTTTTAGCAGAAGCTGAACCATTCTCACTTCCTGACTCAAAGCTTATTACCGGGATATGTAAGTGAGATATAATGACTTGTCATATACCAGAGATCATATTAGATGATCTAATGGTTCCTCCTCGCCTTACTTTTTATGAGTCCTTCACAATCCACTTTGCGTGCTGCCTCACTGGTCCCTAGAATCACATGCTAGTGCTCCCATTCCCTGATTTTTATGACTATGACCTTTATAAACAGGAGTTCTTGAATAATTTAATGGTAAAGGGGGAAAGTAAGAAAGCAATCTGAAGTGAAGTAAATGAGCAAGAAATAAGAAAGCCTCAGAAATGTTAGGACATTTTAAACCTATTTACAGAGCATAATAGTCTGCCTGCATATAAAGACACCAGATTTAAAACATCTGTTTTCTTTCACAAAGGAAAAGAATAAGTGGAATTGTGTGGTATTACTCATAACACAGCATCTCTTAGGACAAGTTCAATATTTTTACTCCCGCTGCTACTCTCATTTCCTTAAATTCTAGGTCTACATCTATGATTTCAGATGGCTCTATGAATTCTTAAATTATGTTTAATAGTTAATATCTCTGACTAAACAGTGCCTTTTGGGCTTTATCTGTTATGAGAAGTGATAGTGTGTTCTCAGAATACTTTGTAGAGTTCCCCAGCTATTCTGGAAATAATTTGCCAAAGCTCATTAAAGGGTGAGACATTTTTCCCCAGATGTAATAAACTAACTCTGCGGGCTGATATGTGTCTGAGAAGAGCTTCTGTTCTATCTATTGGCTGTTTCCAGTGAGTTTACTGCAGAGTAAGAGTGTTACTGCAGAAAACCTCACACATCTGTTCAAAAACTTAGATTTTAGGTATTGCTTATGGTGTCGTGCAAATGGAGAGGCTTCCACAAGCTGTGCTTCATGTGGCTGTAGAATCGCTGACCATCAGCTGATCCTTAACTTGTCTGTATTGATGCTTTATTCCTTTTTTAATCCAAGGAGTATTAGCACTGAAAAAGCTCAGTTCATTGAGAGACACTTTCATTTTTCCTTTCAGAGTTATTAGAACATTGTCTCTTTTTCTTTTTGGTCTACTCAGAACATTTTGAACCAACATTACCTCAGTGCATTCTGAATGACTGTACTATATTGTGAATAATTTTTTGCTGAAAGTGAAGCTGAGATGGCTTATTTCCACAGAGAAACCTTGCATATCTTAATGACTCTTAAAATCAGTTTCTTTCCCAGTTGAGAATACTAATTACGGTGTTGTGCTTTCCACATTTTAGTCAGTTATACCCATACATTTTCTTCTGTCAGTGCAGAACTTTAGGACTGTGAATAAAAATGAAATGGTAGCTTCTATGAAGAATTGCATCATATTATATCTGTCCCTACGGTAATAAGTCAAAATGGATGTAAATGCAAATCTTCAGAAAAGAAGAGAGTGTTTAACTCTCTTTGATTTCAGTGACACCCAGATGCCTTAATGCTTTTGGAAGTCTGTGTTTGATTTTCCTCATTAAGAAGAATAACAGATCAAGAATAATTTCTCATTTTCTGCGTAATAGGATACAAGAAAAATTAATTCATCGTAGTTACAAGTTAGCTTTCTGATTTATAGACAGAATGGGTGATTAAATCTTTCTAAGAAATGTTGTCCATTTGCTTGTAATGTAAAAATAATATAAAATGATATTCATTTAGATATTAAGGCAAACTCACAAAGCTGTATTTGTTTCCTTTTTTTTTTTTTTTAATCTGCTGTGGAAAGCTGTGTAATATGTAAATATAGTCCAGCATTTTTAAGGAAAACATGCATTTCCTTGTATATATGGATGAGGCATACTTCTGTATATTTTGACTTTAGCAAATTCCAAAAATCTTTGTAAAAATATTTATGAGAAGTGCAAATGAATTTTCGTCTCGTGGGCTTTATGTTGGCTTAAGAAAGATTCCGTTTCAACCCATGGTTTGTGACTCTTATTACACGTTGTTTACCAAGATATATTTCAACTGTGGTCCTTCAGAATGAAACTTCAGTGTTAGAAGTGTTAGCAAATATCTAACTTTCAATGAATGTGAATGAGACAGATGCTAAATCATTATCTGTACTTCTTTCTTTTCCATACCTTCTGTCTGCTAATTACTTGATTCCTAATAAATCAAAATTCTGTCACCCCATGATTGAAAAGCAAATGAAATGTAGGGTTGGTGAACCAATTGTATTTATATATATATAAAAGATTTTTAACTAGATTTTCAAAAAGCAATAGGATTAACATTCAGTGTGTAAAACTTGACCAAAATGGAAGATTTTCTTATTCAATGTGAGACAGATAATTGGCTCTGTCTGGGTTATTCTATTGTGTACCAAAGAATACCTTTTATCAAGAAATAATAATCACCAAGAAATTGGGTTGAACCTTCACCTTCTCCCCTAAATATTACAAAGGAAATAGGGAAGCTAGATAAGGAGCTTATAAAGTAAAGAATGAAACTGAAGAAGTGGTAAAAAAAAAAAAAAAAAAGGAGCCAAAAGAATAACAATGAAAGAAAACATCAGGACTACATGATCCTTGCTGTAGGTGGCAACCCACCAGTTATTATCTTTCTGAAAATTTTTGATAATTTAATGACTAATTAATTAAGATTCAGTGTCCTTTCTTATATGAAAAGGGTGATGGATTTGATTTTAAAGTTAGCTACCATTCTTTTTTTGAACAACATGGTAGAATCTAACCTGAGGCCTGCCTTTGAAATGTAGAGAGTATGAACAAGAAAATCATTATATTAAGAAACAGAACTGCCATTTTAACAATATTCTGCAGCACACATATTAAGCACTCCGTCAAACTGCATTCTGCTCATCTTTTCACCTGGTGATAAAATGATACTTTCTCCTCTTTCACTTCCACTTTGGCATTACAGTAAACTGTGCTGTGGCCTCAGACACTAAGATGTCAAACTACAGTATAGTAAAATGGACTATAAATGAAGATGAATGCATGTCTCAGCAGAAGGGTCAGGCATAGGATACAAATTAGAGATTGTTTTTCCTTTTCTTGGCAGAAGACTCTGCCCCCTGTTTTCACAAAAGACCTTATAGATAGAACCTGGTGACATGAAACTAGAGAAATACGGTAAATCAAGCCCAGAGAGTGCCATTTCACTTTTCATAACAAAGAGGGTCACTTGTATGTTGTAACTTTAATGAACTCAATAAGAAAGACACAGTCTGGATTTTAGTGAGTATGAATATTTACAAAAGATGAAAGAATCTGTGCAACATGGATAAAGTGTTATGTATGAGATCAGACTAATGGACAAGCAGAGATTCTATGATTTTACAACTTGGGTACATTCATCATTGACAATAGCAAAACAATTTATATTCTTCTGCAAAATAAATGAATAAATAAATAAGAGCACTTTTTTTTTTTTTCCAAAATACTTTTGGAAAGTTTGGAGTAGATTTTGACAATTGCCATGGAGAATGTAGAAGACAGTAATTACATTAATTTTATTTCCACTTAAACAAGCTGGTTTTGTGACTAATGTTGCATTCTTACAGAAAATTTCATCTAAGCGCATATTTTGAACTGCTTTTCTTGCAGCAATATAAATAAATTAAAAAAATATCTTAGTGTTCAAAAAAGAAAAAGAAAATTAAAAGAAAGATACAAAAGGGAATTTTACCTTGCTTTTGTTGAGATGAGAGGCATTTTACATTTGGTTGAAGTCACAAAATTTTACTTTACTCGAGTTAAAGAGCGATTGAAGAACAGATATCTTTGTAAACTATCCCTGAGGTTCTCTTGTCTGATGCTGTTTTATCCCTTGGAAATCTTTGAGAGTGTTTCCAGTTGTGACTTGAAGTTGTGCCATCTATTTTACATAAAAAGTATTGGTTTTTTTCTCATTCAGAACTGGTGATGGTGTTCAGTTTTTAGAAACAATTTGGAGCAAATATTTAGAAGAACTTGAAAAATACAATACAGATGCCCAACAGCAAATGTTTAAAAATGTATGCCTCATTTTAATGATCTACATGTATTCCTTTCCTTCAGACTATTCTGCCAGACAGATGAATTTATATGTCTTATTCAGTATCTAGACCTAAGGTTCAAAGTAGTCCCGTTTAATATTTTAAAAGCTTTGTTAATGTTTTTACTGCCACCCTTAACAGTTTAGATTTTTCAGTGCTACTTCTATCTGGATAGTCATTGCTAATAAAAATAATACGCTATGTCTGTATGTTAAATAAAATTATCATACACTGACAGAAATGCAGAATTATTTTCTATCATTCTATGTTTTGGCTATATTAGTAGATATTCCAGTCTTGCAGTTTACTGTAGAAATTTAATTATTTTCTTATTTCTTGTTATATTTGTAAAATATACATTGTAATGTTGAAGAAGAATTATCAGCATTATAGTGTTTTTTAATAGTTTGAATCTGTGTGTGTTGAATGCGTGTTGTAAGCAAGGGTACAAACTCATTTTTGGTGTTGCCAGACAGCATGCGGTAATTAATTAGGATCAATAGTCATGTCACAGGAATCAATATTCATATGATCAGTATAATACAATTCCATTTGTTACCCTGTATTTCTGTTTATGACATATCTTTTAAGTTCAGTTGTAGAGCCCAGGGCTTGGGGTAGTTTTTCTTTTCATGTATGAAAAGAAACATTATTTCATGGCTGTATTAGGAACACATTGCTTTATGATCTAGATTTGAATAAGTATCATTATTTACACATTAAAATGATACTAACGCTTTGTATTTCATTGGCTGCTGGCCAGATGAATATTTTGGCATCTGGTCTTTATTACAAAATATCTTGGTTAGATAAAATGTTTATGCTTTGATGTACATGGCCTTACATAACTAAACCCCAATAAGATTCAAATAATTATTATGGGTTGAAGAGTATTTTCTATGTCGTAACTCTTTTATTTTTTTTTTTCATTTTTTATTCGGCTGAACATTGCATTGATGTTTAGAAATTTAGTCATGATTATTTAGAGAAATTACTAGGGAAATATTTATAGTAAAAAGGTGCTTCTATTGCTTGTTTTTTTTTTTGTTTTTTTTTTTTTTGCTTGTTCAGGGATTGAAGAGGCAACAAAATACAGTTTTAATTCAGAGGTTAATTGAAATGGAGAAATTTTCTGTTTCACTTTGAGAATAAAATGCAGTGCACTATTTTGGTCATAGCTGTGCAGGCCACTGATTAGACAAGAAGATTCTTAGTCTGAAGCTTGTAACAAAACTAACCCTTCAGTAGTGTGCGGCATTCAGTTCCATGATATAAGAAGGATATAAAAATATTAGAATGTGTCCAAAGGAAAGCAGCAAAGGTGATTGAAAATCCTAGAAGGCATGATTTACTAGAAGTGGTGAAGGATACTTGATAGATTGAATTTAGAGAAGACTGCTTGCAAGTGGAAACCTCACACTGTGTGAGGACAAATCTCACATCAGGGGAAACAAAGACAGGGCAGTACATGTAGACTGAGGCTGAAACAGAAATTGAGAAGGGCAGATATAAACGGCGGTGTAATTGTTTTTATCTAAGACTAAAAAAAATAAAAAATAACATGGATCCTGTTGTGGTAGATATTAGTTTTAAGTCTAAAACTGGAATGAGGTCTCATTGTTTATGACCAAAAGAAGTAGTTCTGACTGAATAAAATCTTATGAAGTAACAAAAGAGAAACTATCCATACTTTCTGCTTCCATGCTGGTGTTTAGTTTAGACTGTTGTTTAGAACACTGTGTTCATAGACACTGTTCTAAAGACTTTTTTTTTTTTTTAATTACCCTTTTGTCCTGTTGAGGTGACAGACAGGCGCGCTTGGAAGAACTGGGCTCCACACAAGAAAATTATGCAGCTAAGTGTAATAGTATTGCAATATAAATGCTTAATTAGATATACATGTATATGTATTTACAGAGAGAGATCAACCTGTCAAGAAAGGTAGGCAGCTTGATAACATCCTCTTCAGTTTGCATCTCTCTACTACAATGGTATTCAGGATTGGCATCACACACCTGTGATCACCTAAAAAGCCACTGGATGTCGCTGATGATCCGCACAAACTCAGCTTAACCCTTTAAGCATTTTTTTTTAGGGAATGGATATGTCAGTAAAAAGGGCACTCTCATGACCTTGGGTACTTGATTTGCCTACCATCAACATTCTCAACAACAAATAAATAAGACTCTCAAAACCAATAGATACTTGATCAACAACAAGAAATAGAATGAATTTGGATACTTCAAATTATTAATTGTTCACATTCAAACTGGCTACTGTTGAGTCTTAAAAATATCATAGCAGGCCTTCGTGTATGTTCCAACACACATATGATTAACTTATCTGGAGGGACATTTCTCTTTAACAATGGTCTGTGGTTTTTTCATAGTGAATGGTCTGTGCAAGATGGCTAGAAGTTTGGTAATTCTTATCTAGTTGTTTCAACAACTATGGAATTTTTCTGGAAGGGTTGAAGAAAATCCTCTCTTATCTGGGGATCATAAATTACCTTCAGTGTTTGATAAGAAAAATATAGTTTTTCTTGCATATTCCTGCTAACTGAAAAGTGAAATTCCCAATGCCAGTTTGTAGGAGATAGCTGCCTGCTATAGCAGGAAGAATACCGGTATGAGAGCAGCATCAAATGCAAAGTATTTACTCTCATCAGTAAGAGTTGTTTGTTCTTACAAGTGGTAAGTTCATGATGATTATGAGCTAGTTCCTTCCTTTGACTAGTGACTATGTTAAGAGGAGAGAAGTTAGAAGTGCACTTGTCTCTTGTAGAAACCAGGCTAAAAAGAACCTTTATTTTTCTATGTATTTATTTATGCCACTCCATTCTATCTGGACTTAAATTATGTTTTGTGTTTTCTTGATATAATTTTTTTTGCTGCTTCAAGCAGCTGTCATCTCCTTGAGAGACCCAAATATTAACAAGTCTTTTTCTCTCTAATATTTCAACTGAACACTTTACTGATGTCAGTGTCTCTTTTTGTTCATGGATAATACTGAGATACTGATCAGAGCTTTTAAAGAGTCCTTCACAGATAAAATAAAACATATCACGATGGGCTCTTTTCACTGATATAGTTTTAGATAGCTTATTAGCTATACGCTGTGAAGCCAATTGAGTCTTTAAAGAAAGCCATAGTACACTCTCCAGTTAAAAGGGTATTTAGCTGCCCTGTTGAAATTTAAAAATGTTTAATGTGTCTAGATGATAGTAATTTGTCTATTTAATCAACTCAGAAGCTAGAAGATTATGATTTAGGAAATGAAATAATGTTTGAGGGGATAAAAAAAAACAAATATGTTGTTTTTAAGTCTTTACCTTATTTCTCAGGCAGTTCCACCATCCTATCTCTGACTTCAGGCAATAAGCTATGAAAAAAAGGTAAGCCAGCCTCCAACCTGTGCTTCAGTACAAAAAGAAATACAAAATCCACCGAGTTGTGTTTCAGTCCACAGTGAAGTATTCTAGCCTCCACGGAAATAAATATTTCCCTGGAATATACACTATTATTAACTAACTAACTAAACTCCTACTGCTGATTGTATAATTAGTTTGTCTTTAAAGAAAATGTCTTCGATGCTCCTTTTAGCAGATGTTCTAGCAATGGATTCTGTGTTATAACCACATACAGTCCAATGAGAGATCATTTTATTAAGAATAATCATATTGTTTCTTCATGACTGAAATAATGTTCTACCTGCTTTGGTAGAACTTTCATTTTTTAGGTCTTGTATAAAAACAGTGTTCTATCACGTAAGGATGTTACAGGTGAACTGTTAGGTTCTGGCTTGAGCAGGTGATTGAGCACCTGATGAAGGATTGTGTCTGGCCCAGGAAGCACAGGCAAACTTTTTTGCACTTGTGTTCCCCAGGGGACCAGAAGGGGTGGGCCCACGGTGGAACCTCCCTGGGCTCATAACATAAGGGGCAGCCACAAAAGGGAGAATGTTTTTGGGCCCTGGGTTGCTTTTTGAGGATTGCTGTGTTGCTAGAGAGCCTCTTCGCTATTTGGGTGAGTTCAAATCTCATCTTCCTTCTTTGTATGACTATTGGCCTGGTTGAAAGTGCTTTGTCTTGTGTTGCCAAGATTGTGTCAGTAGCAGTTTTGCTTCTTTGTGATCAGAATGGCTGTAAATCTTGATATTTGGTTGAGAGGACTGTGAGAACTATAGGAAATTATGAAAATTATACTTCTATTCTGTAAGTTTTTGTATTCAAGTTAGCTCACTAAGTTGACTCTCCGCTTTGGTCAGATGAGATTTGTGTTTTCCTAAAGCTGTGTGTTCTCTATAATGTAGTGCATCACAGTAAAGATGTTAGAAGCGTTAGTGCTCTTCTCTTGGTGTCCTTACTGTTCATTTCACATTAGGTTTGGTTTCTTAGTCCTGCTGACTGAATTTCTATTAGCAGATGGAGCACAGAAATTTTATTTCTTGGGTTACGTCCCATTGTTAAACTTCTCCTGAAAGGAATCAAGTTCACATGCTCAGAGGCAACTCTATAACATAAATCAAAGCACTGGAAATGAAGTTTTCAGGCTGTGCACTCTGTGTTGCTCTCCTGAAAAGATCTAAAATGCTAATGTAGAGATGCTAATGGGAGATTTTTAGTAACTTAATAAACTAAGGAGATTATCCAGTTACTTTTAGCTGATATGTGTGCCTTCTTATCTCTCTTCTAGATAAGGATATTATTTAAAGATAAATATCCTTATACACACTTAAAACATTCTTAATGCTGTATTTTACTTAAGGTTTTTTTTTTTTTTTTCCCATTCAGAAACTAGGGCCAAAGACAAAAGAGTTAGGATCTTGCTTGTTCCCTGGTACTGGTTTATTTCTTGATAATAGGTAAGAAATTTAGAAGAGCTGAAACTGGAAGTGAGAATTTTATTTTGTCTTCCAGAAAATGTTCCAAGAACAACAATCCTTTACACTTGTTCCTTGCGTGGTAGGCCTTGTTGTTGTCAGATGCAGCTGAACTCATCACTTCCTATTGAATAACAACAGGAATTTTGAAAAATAGTGGAAGAGAGTCCCATAAGTATTTAAAGAAAACTAAGCTAAAGCAACCTCAATTTCTTTGAAGAAACTGAAGTTCTTCACTGTATTTTTTCCCCAAAGCAAACACTTACAGATTAACTGCTGTGTGTGTCAAGAGATTACATTTGTGAAAAAAGGAATATAAATACAGAAAATGACACAGAAACGGAATGAGCCTTTACAAACTGTGATGACACACTTATTAAATGGAGATCAGAGATGTAAAAGTCAGAACACATTTTAAAACATCTGGACAGTTGATTTTTCTTTTTTCAGGGGGTGTTTGGTACTAATTAGATGAGGCACAAAAGAAAAAATTTTAAATGCAACTGGTAGTGTAGCTTGGGACTTTTGAAAGTTGTCTGCAGTAATTTTAGTAGCAAATCTTTGACTAACTTCACCTGTTGCAGAACTAGGAGAACATCAGTCCTTTCTGAAAATCACACCCTCAGAATGAGGCAGAGTTCTGCATTCTCAAATAGTTAATGGGGCACTGGTGAGTGGTCCTGTGTCAGAAATTTGGATAAGTACAGAAATGAGCATAAAATTGTTTTATCAAATTAGTCAGGGATATGAAACAGTCTGCATATTTTCTATTCTCTTATATTTGGTTTGTGCAGGCTATGGGAAAGCAGAAATCTTGTGACCTAGTATAAAGCCTTCCAGCGTGCGCTCAAGAGTTCTGGACAAGATGGCAAAGTGGCTTTGTACTCTCAGAGTTGACACAGTAGGGCAGCAGCAATTTGTGTCATGTGGCTGCAGCACTTTTGATCTAGTACAAGCTACCTTAAAGATGAGTTGGCTGCATCATTCAGTCACATCCTGAGTCACTCAAGTTCTGCCAGCATAGTATTTACTAGGTGGATTCAGACTTTGTGTGAGCTCTGTATAGCATGATATTGTACAGATACTGGTCTCTCCAGTACAAAAAAGATGGGGACCTCCTGAAAAGAGTCCAGTGGAGGGCTGTGAAGGCGATAGAGGGCCTGGAGCACCTCTCTTCTGAGGAAAGGCTGAGAGACCTGGGTCTGTTCAGCCTTGAAATAAGACGACTCAGGGGATTTGATCCACACTGATAAATGGAGTGGGAGGCAAAGGGATGAGGCTGGACTCTTTTCAGTAGTGTGTGACAATAGGATAAGGGGAAATTGCCATGAACTGAAGCACAGGAAGTTCTGCACAAATGCACATAGGAACTTCTTCACAGTAAGGGTAACAGAGCACTGGGAAAGGTTGTCCAGAGAGGTGGTGGATTCTCCTTCTTTGGAGATGTTCAAGACCCACCTGCATGCTTACCTGTACAGCCTGGTCTAGGGAGCTGCTTTGGCAGGGGGGTTGGACTAGGTGACCTCTAGAGGTCCCTTTCAACCTCTACAATTCTGTGATACTGCTTGCCTGTTGTTGGTCGTGAATTCCCAGATTGTACTGAGGAGCTTGCTATGTTATTTTAGGCTTAGGCCCCATAGTAATGTGCTGTATGTTTTCTGACCAAATTAAGCACTGAGGAGTGAGCTTATATTTGCAGAGTGGTTAAAAAAAACAAACCAAAAACCTTAAACAGAACCAGTAGGAGATACAAAAATATCTACCATAGTTCATGAAAAGCCCAGACTGCTAGTGTACATTTCATTGGAAGAGCGCTGTTGCTTCCTTAAACAAATGACAAATCCAGATGTTTAAAAACTAATTCCTCTATCTGCTTACATGTGACACTTTGTACTCAGACACAAAGGTAAAGCAGGACTATATTCTCTTTGGAATTGCAACTCTTTGTGGAAGCTGACACAGAGAGTAAAAACCAGGACCAAAGTGAGTGCTAAAATGGATGCAAATCAATAGCCCTAGTCTGTTAACTTCTGAATACTGCAAAGAAAATACTTTTCTCAGGATACAGTCAGGATGCCTTATGCCTCTTTTCTTGACTGCTGTGTTCTCACCCTGGCTCTGTACACAGCCCTGCCCTGCCTACTCTTGGCAGGGATCAGACTCCCAGTGGCAGTTGTTCTTCTCTATTCAGAAGTGATGCTAGAAGTTGAATACTAAAAAATAGTATCAGAATAACTCTTTCAAATAAATCATATAGATTTGTTTAATTTGGAAATTAACTTTTAATCTGGAAAGTGTCTTAGGGCGTTGAGTTTACTGAAAGTCAGCTGCCTTAGGGAGATATTGAGAGTCCTAGCATTAACAAAGGTGTCACTCTGTATTTATTATCTCAGTACAGTCAAACTGGCTGTGTAATTAGCCAGAGTGACTTCACATAGCACTTTAATCTTCTCCTTCACTTGTATTATTAATTGCATTTGTGTATTGTCTCATTTTTCTCATAGTTTAGATCACTGTTTTCTGTACAAAACTTGTAAAGACAGCTTTAGCTCTGTAATATATTCTTGCCAGTAAAAGAAATATGTTGTGCTCAGAAAAATCTATCTTTGCTGGTAGACTTTTTTCCATCAGGAATTGCTGGATGCAAGCAGAATAAAGCCTGTTTCAATCTGGCATTCACCTATAAGCTTTGGCCTCGACTTGGATGCTGACCAATACATATATGCCCCTGGACCTGTGTACAATCTCCCTTTAGCATGAAGCTCTTCAGTGCAGAGAGTTGGCATGTAAAACCCACTGACTGCATAAATGGGGTCTACTAAGTGCTCTGTCGTCCCCTGAGACAGAGAGAGCAGCTTCGCCAGGCTGTGATTCCTAATTTATCCATGTAATTAAGCTCATTAGGCTGAAGTTAAACTCTGTGAATATCCTCCATATCTCTTCACATGCCTAATGTAGCTATCCTGATCAGAATGAAAGTTTCTGAAATTCTAATAGGAATACTGTAGAATTAATATTTCTAGTTATCAGTAATAAGTTATCTTGTACAAAACAAGTGTGTTGCTATTAAGGAAAGCAGCATCTTAGATATGTAGTAATTCACTGTCATCTAGTAGTTCCCTCTGTTCTCCTATCTCACTCCGCCATCTTTCTACTTTTAACAACTCAGGAAGCAAATGTATCTCACATCAGGTTTTTTTTTTTGTCCCTCTTCATATGGATTCTGTATTCCTCTGTTGCACAGCTGCAAGGAGCTCAATGAAGACATAGAGATGGAAGAAGAGCAGTTTTACAGAATACATTTAAAATGTTAAGATGCAGCTGTCTTTAGCAACACTGTTCAAAAGTCCATACATTCTCTGGTGGTTGCAGGACACACTTGCTAGATGATCAAATTCATGAAGTACTTGGGATAGACTCTCTGAAGTCTCCCTGCATGGAGGTATGTCACAACAGGGCTCATTAAGCATGGGACCTTATGATGGTTTAAAGATCCTTCTCTTCCTCAACAATGTTCTGTGGGCAATTCTGTACTGGAGCAGCTGAATGCACAAGCAAGAACCAGTGATATTTCTTCCCAAGCTTTCTGTAATCACGAGTGATTACTATGAACTCCTACCACGAATTAGTGATGGAACTGATTTGGAAGTTATGTTTTTCTGGTCTGAATAGATGTAGAGTCTTTTTCAAATATGATTTTTTTTTTCCAGTTTGTTACTATACTGGCTGATCTTGTATGTAGATAGTCAATGCCTGCATATTGTCTTAACTACATAATTCACATAATTGTAGAAGATTGTTTGTCTGGAAAACTCAGTAGATAATAACCATACTGCGCTAGACTTTAACCTAGTTACTATTCTAAATAATCTCCTCTTATATGTCCCTTCTACCTGATAACACTCACATCTAAATTTTATACTCATTTATTTTACCTTTTCTCTCTTTTTAGGCTTCTTATAACAGAAATAATCTTGGAAATTAGTTATTTCTAGGTGAATCTTCTTGAAAATTTTTGGTTCCTGTGTATTTGAAACTTTCACTTTTTTTGTTCACTGCAGCACTTTACAGGACAGGGTAGGTTTGCTTCTTTTGCTTATCTAGTGTTTACAAAATAATGTTTGGATAAAATATTCTGCAAGGAGATCTTAGCCACATGTACGATTTTAAAAATAGACTGAATTCAGAACTCAGGGGAAGTGCGGGAGAGGTGCCAAGCTGTCAGCCCTCCAAATTCCTGCCTTTATTTGCAGGATAACTACAGTAATGGAAACTTCTCCGCCTCTAATTCCTTAAAAATTGTGTTTTATCCTGTTCTCACAGTGAACTCCCCCACATTCATTAAATCTTTAGCATCTCAGCTATGGTTTGCAATGGAGTTCTTGTTGGTGGTGATACTTTGTGGAAACCTGTGCATTTCTAACTTGATAGAGGCTGCCAACTTGTTGGCAACTAGACATACGTCTATAAATTCATTTTCATCATGTTTTCCTCATGAGTGAAATGTACAGGTCTTGTAGTGGTTTTAACTTCATGAATACTGTGTTGTAAATAACAGGTTGGGAATAAAATTATTAAGGGAAAGTAGCAGAGGGTAGCAGAGGCTTTGTAAAAACACTAAGATAGGGAATACTGTGAGATGGTATTTCACTGCTATAAGAAACTCACAATATTTGTCATACTTAGTGAAGGAGTTGATGTTTAAACTTATCTTAAATTTTCAGACTTCATGAATGTACCCACACCTTCCATAATCACAACAGAATAATAATATTATAAATCAGTTTTGAGTCTTGTCCCTATTAAATCATGTGAATAGTAATTAAATTGTGCAATGAAGGACTCGCTGAATCCAGTTTCAATGAAAATAGTCTTCTCCTCTTTAAGGAGAAAAGTTTAGTTTTAGAGGTGAGCGGTAAATGGTATAAGAGAAAAAGGGTGTTATTCATACTGTTTTTCATTGTCTGGTATAGGAAAGTTTACAGTGTTAGAAGTGGACAAAGTAGGGATAACTGAAAACTAGCATTTATAATCTAGAATCTGGAGGGATAAGAAAAGGAAATATCTGCTTTTGTAATTAGCTGTAGGGCAGTAACAACTGTGACAAGTGATCATTGTAGATATCCATGTGGGTCAAATTGAGTTGAGTTGCTCACCTTTAAAAGGATGTGTTCTCTTCCCATTCCGCTCCCTTTCCTTATTAAACACATTTCTTCCACCACAGCTCCCAGCCTGCTGGAGAAATGTGCAAGTTACTTGAAAGCACTGCCAAGTAGGCACTAATTGGTGCCCCAACCAGCAGTCTCAAGAGACAGGCCAAGGAAGGGGACTAAGGGACTTTCCAGGTCAGCTCTGAGGCTCTTGAGGCAAACTTGTAAGGCTCAGGGTGCTCCTGGCTGTGTTTACATCTTTTCCAGCGTTGTTAGCCTAACACTTTTAATGAGCACCAATTATTCCTGTCTGAATAATTGTTTCAATAGAGTATCAAGTTTCTTCCCTGTCTGAGAGTTGTTACTGAAACCAGCTGTTTTACACACAGGTGTGTATCTAAATACCTCATGTGAAGTACTATGTTTAAAAAAAAAAAAAAGTAGGCCTTATAGGAACAGAACAAATTTCACTCTAAAAAGTGTTTGTCAGCAAACCTGAGCCTATGTGGGCAGTAATCTTACTATTTGTTAAGTTTTGAAGAGAAGAAATCTTAATTCTTTGGAGGTGGCATTTCAGTTCCTAATATTTTTTTTTCAGGCAGATGTTTTAACTGACTGTAGCCTAAGGGCTTCTGTATCATTTGATGGGTATATGCTTTTCATTATTTTATTGCT
This sequence comes from Odontophorus gujanensis, assembly GCA_013399175.1. Classification (NCBI taxonomy): domain Eukaryota; kingdom Metazoa; phylum Chordata; class Aves; order Galliformes; family Odontophoridae; genus Odontophorus; species Odontophorus gujanensis. Next base: position 266,517 of record VXAB01010420.1, on the reverse strand, counting down.
ACTTCACCCATGCCTGCAAAATTAGTTCATTTCAGCAGAGGAATGCTGAGCAGAAAGAAGGAGATTTCCTTTAGTCTGAAGACAACAAATGACTGTTGTCTTGACCTTGTGCCAGAGGTTCATATGTCAGTTTTCACTTGCTTCCTAAATGAGGTTTACTTCTTTTTCAGTCTGACTTCTGACATTTCTAGTGGTCTGTATAAACAATAGAGAAGAACTTTGTACTTAAGGGATGATTTTAATACTTTATCCTCCTGATCCACTTTAACAAAAGTGATTTTTTTTTTTAAAGAAAAGCTGAAGTTTTAAGCAGTATTTTAAGGTGTCTATTAACTTATCAGAAATTCTTCTGTGCATCACAGGTTCTAAAAGTACTTTGACAACCTTCTAAGGATAACAGTGGGTAAAAAAAATTAAGAGTAAAATGCAGTTTTAATGAAGAGTAAAACGAAATGTACAGGCAGTTGCTTGTACCTTTCACATATTTTGTAGGGATATAATTTTGGCAGGCCTTCTGTCAGATTCTACCAAGAAAGTACTGTTGTGTGGGAAGGGCAGAGAAGCTTGGCATAACGTAAACTCCCTTACACTGCAACTTGAGCTCAGCTGCCCCCAGGACCTCTGATGTCAGAGGATAGATTCAAAGTGATTCCCAATTTGTTGCAGTAAGACTTGTTGAATTCAATGTATGTATGATTTGGGTTTACAAATAGCACCCTGACCAACTTGTTCAACTTCTGGAATTTGGCTGTGCCCAGTGAGAACTCTTAAGGCTGGATTAGTGGATAGTACAGTTCATTAAAGTAACAGATTGCATATCTTTTGGATAGACGGTGGGAAACACTGCCTGTAAAGCATGTGAAGAAATATGAATAATATGGCCAACCACGAACGCATCAAATCATAAAATGAATCTGAAGAGATTTCTAGATCTCTTATGGGAAGCGCTCCATGTAACTGAATGAAGTTTACCCAATGGGTGTTAATATTGGGTGTAAAGAGAGGCTCAGACTGTTAAGTGTCTCAGAAGCCAAGGTTCTTACTTGTATGCAATGCTATCTTCCCCCAGAAATCCTCCTCTTATGATATTTTTATATGTAGATTGCTTCAAAAGCAATGCCTCCTATTTATTTCCATTGAAGTTACAGCAGATTCAGACAGAGCAAATTTCCAGCTACAAAACACTATTTTTCAATGCTGTCATGACCATTAGCTATGCATTTTTTGTCAGTGATGAATGAGAGCCTGCGTGCTGTGGTCATAGAAATCACCAGCAGAGATGAACCACTGTTTCACAGGTGGTGAAGCACAGTAGTGTTAACAGGAAAATGTTGCCCATGTAGTCTATCTTCCTTCAACCTGTACAGGTAGAAGGAAGTCAGAAGGTACCATATCCAGTGTAGTATATGATTGGTGTGGTAGGTGCAGCTAAGATTGCTGGTGAGTTTCATAGTCTTTGAACTAGTATGGGGATTTAGGGCTATTATGTTGTGGATAAAGGTGGTTGTCTTCTCTGGCCTGGTTCTGGAAGTTCAAGCTTTCAGCTTAGTCGGCAACTGGGTGCAGCAGTCAGAGTTGATAATTTGTCCAGGTTCCAGAAAATCCAGAAAGATCTCCCCTTTTGTGTCTCAAAAGCCAGTGACATCACTTTATCTGTTGAGTGCTATATCTTGATGTTTTTCTTCAAGTGGGAATTCACTCCATGGAATGCTGTTTTTGACTCAATAATGGCAACACTATCTTGTCACTAGTGATGATGTGATCCAGAAAACACTATCCAATTCCTTATGTTCTGGTAGTATCAAGTCCCCTCCCCTGCAGGATTATCATGGAGCTTTGCCATGGGACTTCCACCCTGCTCCATACTCTGTGTTACTTTTTCCCCAGTGTCATGGTACTAGGCACCCCTGCTGTTTGCTAACAGCTAAGGTTCTACTCTTGAGATTTATCTACCCTTGAGATTTACCTTCTTTCAGTAAGTCACTTTCGGTATTTATTCCATATAACCCACTCTGAGTCTATAGTCTCTGAAGCTTCTCAGTATTTGGATGGAACTGGGGAGATAACACACAGTCTTGTTACTGAAATTAGAACTGGCTCTCAAACTGCCCTTTATAGGGTAAGACTGATGCCAAAGACTTTAATGGTTTGATTGCTGTTCAGGGAGTGGACCCCTTTGTGTGCAAGGTAGGCATGGGTTTCCCTTAGAGTGAACATTCTGCAGACAACGTAAGCAAACCTATGGGCCAAAGACGTGATGAAGTGTACATACATTTGCTGAGAAAGCAGAATGTTTGTAAACAACAGCACCATATATGGGCAAATTGTGTGATACCACCAGATACTCCAAATCAGTGCCTTATAAGGATGCAGTGTATCAGTATATGCATGTGTGTTAGCATATTAATGTGTATTAGTATGTGTTAGAATGTGCATTAAATTCTCGGGAAATAGGAGGGCACTTCTTGGAACTTATAGAATTAGTCTTATGTTTGAATGTACATAATTAGTGACCTTTTGTTGCTTGGTGTACGTATTAGGATGAGAAATCTCCTATGTACCCAGTACTACAGTAAATGGATGTCAGCTTTCTAAACTGTCATTTGGTTTGAAGAGTTTTCTTGGTTATAATTTTCAATAACCTGATGATTGACTGCCTTAGTTTCAGCTACCTGCTGGGTTAAACTACAACATTGACTCATAGTCATAATATTTAGTAGAACAGTGTCCTAAGCAAGACTTTAGGCATAACAACCAGACCAAAGAAGGAGACTAGAAGCAGGAGGAAACAGTCACAGGTACAGCTTTTCTGAAGTAGACTATCATTACCCCATAAAGGTTCTATAAATAAGATTGTTATAAGCAAGTACAGAATGGATGGAAATTGTATCTCTTCAGAATAACTTCCTCTACTATTTATAAAATTGCAAGCCCTTTGAGTATAACTTAATCTAGAAATTATTTTCCAGAAAAGGAAAATAAAAAAGCAGTGACTCCAAATATTAAAAATTCTCATCTGTTTTTGTTGGAAGTCTTTTTGATACCTTTTTGTTTACAAATATCAAATGTATGTAGCTTGTGAGATCTGATAGTAGAAAGAGGCAGTTTGAAGTTTAAGCTCCTGGATTACTGTTTTTTACATTTCTACCTAATGTATGTGATTACAGTAGAAAAGAAACAGCTTGTATTTCACAGAATCATAGTGGTTGGAAGTGAGCTCTGGAAGTCATAGGGTCCAATCTCCCTGATAAACCAGATTACCTACAATAGGTCATACAGATCGATGTCCAGACAGGTCTTGAATATCTCCAGAGAAGAACACTCCACCATCTCTGTGAACAACCTGTTCCTGTGCTCTATCACTCTCATGGTAGAGAAGTTCTTCCTCATGCTAGTATGGCACTTTCCATGTTCCACTTAGAGCTCAGTGCCCCTTGTTTTGTTGCTTGGCATCACTGAACAGAGCCTGGCTGTATCCTCTTAACTCCTGCCCTTTTGTTATTTATAAACATTGATAAGATCCCCTCTCAGCCTTCTTTTCCTTAGGCTGAACAGCCCCAGCTCTCTCAGCCTTTCCCCATACGGTTGACACTCCAGGCCCTTCATCATCTTTGTGTTCATCTGCTAGACTGTCTCTAGAAGATCCCTGTCTTTCTTTAACTGAGGAGCCCAGAACTGGACCTGTTTGCTGTAATAAAAGTGATAGAGATGTTCAAATATCATTTGTTCAGTATGCTTATCATCATTTCAATAATGACTCATTTTCATTCTAACAGGGACAAGGAAGGGGAAAGAATCTTTCTTTCTTCTTCTTGCTTTGGTATAAGGCTCTTTCTGTGCTTTCTCTGGTTCCAGATTCGCAGATTTTTCTCTTAAAATATTTTTAT
>VXAB01010420.1:225875-262229 GCA_013399175.1 Odontophorus gujanensis | reverse complement strand
AACTTATAGAATTAGTCTTATGTTTGAATGTACATAATTAGTGACCTTTTGTTGCTTGGTGTACATATTAGGATGAGAAATCTCCTATGTACCCAGTACTACAGTAAATGGATGTCAGCTTTCTAAACTGTCATTTGGTTTGAAGAGTTTTCTTGGTTATAATTTTCAATAACCTGATGATTGACTGCCTTAGTTTCAGCTACCTGCTGGGTTAAACTACAACATTGACTCATAGTCATAATATTTAGTAGAACAGTGTCCTAAGCAAGACTTTAGGCATAACAACCAGACCAAAGAAGGAGACTAGAAGCAGGAGGAAACAGTCACAGGTACAGCTTTTCTGAAGTAGACTATCATTACCCCATAAAGGTTCTATAAATAAGATTGTTATAAGCAAGTACAGAATGGATGGAAATTGTATCTCTTCAGAATAACTTCCTCTGCTATTTATAAAATTGCAAGCCCTTTGAGTATAACTTAATCTAGAAATTATTTTCCAGAAAAGGAAAATAAAAAAGCAGTGACTCCAAATATTAAAAATTCTCATCTGTTTTTGTTGGAAGTCTTTTTGATACCTTTTTGTTTACAAATATCAAATGTATGTAGCTTGTGAGATCTGATAGTAGAAAGAGGCAGTTTGAAGTTTAAGCTCCTGGATTACTGTTTTTTACATTTCTACCTAATGTATGTGATTACAGTAGAAAAGAAACAGCTTGTATTTCACAGAATCATAGTGGTTGGAAGTGAGCTCTGGAAGTCATAGGGTCCAATCCCCCTGATAAACCAGATTACCTACAATAGGTCATACAGATCGATGTCCAGACAGGTCTTGAATATCTCCAGAGAAGAACACTCCACCATCTCTGTGAACAACCTGTTCCTGTGCTCTATCACTCTCATGGTAGAGAAGTTCTTCCTCATGCTAGTATGGCACTTTCCATGTTCCACTTAGAGCTCAGTGCCCCTTGTTTTGTTGCTTGGCATCACTGAACAGAGCCTGGCTGTATCCTCTTAACTCCTGCCCTTTTGATATTTATAAACATTGATAAGATCCCCTCTCAGCCTTCTTTTCCTTAGGCTGAACAGCCCCAGCTCTCTCAGCCTTTCCCCATACGGTTGACACTCCAGGCCCTTCATCATCTTTGTGTTCATCTGCTAGACTGTCTCTAGAAGATCCCTGTCTTTCTTTAACTGAGGAGCCCAGAACTGGACCTGTTTGCTGTAATAAAAGTGATAGAGATGTTCAAATATCATTTGTTCAGTATGCTTATCATCATTTCAATAATGACTCATTTTCATTCTAACAGGGACAAGGAAGGGGAAAGAATCTTTCTTTCTTCTTCTTGCTTTGGTATAAGGCTCTTTCTGTGCTTTCTCTGGTTCCAGATTCGCAGATTTTTCTCTTAAAATATTTTTATGGGAGGAAGAGAATAGAAGGATTGTTAACCATGGTAATTATGGGACTCCCTCCATCCTGATTATTTTAGGATGGAAAATTATTTTAATATCATATCAAAGCTGTCTCTAAATTACTCCAAGTATCGGGCATGGTTTTTCTCGTGTCTTTCTTTCAAGACTTGATGAAAAATGTATCCCAGTCTCTTTGTTGCATGGACTGCCCTGCTGCTCTTTCTGATTTAGCCGTGCCAATTTCCACCTTCAGTTTAGTGAGTGACAAAATGCCACCACTTTTTTTCACTNAACTTATAGAATTAGTCTTATGTTTGAATGTACATAATTAGTGACCTTTTGTTGCTTGGTGTACATATTAGGATGAGAAATCTCCTATGTACCCAGTACTACAGTAAATGGATGTCAGCTTTCTAAACTGTCATTTGGTTTGAAGAGTTTTCTTGGTTATAATTTTCAATAACCTGATGATTGACTGCCTTAGTTTCAGCTACCTGCTGGGTTAAACTACAACATTGACTCATAGTCATAATATTTAGTAGAACAGTGTCCTAAGCAAGACTTTAGGCATAACAACCAGACCAAAGAAGGAGACTAGAAGCAGGAGGAAACAGTCACAGGTACAGCTTTTCTGAAGTAGACTATCATTACCCCATAAAGGTTCTATAAATAAGATTGTTATAAGCAAGTACAGAATGGATGGAAATTGTATCTCTTCAGAATAACTTCCTCTGCTATTTATAAAATTGCAAGCCCTTTGAGTATAACTTAATCTAGAAATTATTTTCCAGAAAAGGAAAATAAAAAAGCAGTGACTCCAAATATTAAAAATTCTCATCTGTTTTTGTTGGAAGTCTTTTTGATACCTTTTTGTTTACAAATATCAAATGTATGTAGCTTGTGAGATCTGATAGTAGAAAGAGGCAGTTTGAAGTTTAAGCTCCTGGATTACTGTTTTTTACATTTCTACCTAATGTATGTGATTACAGTAGAAAAGAAACAGCTTGTATTTCACAGAATCATAGTGGTTGGAAGTGAGCTCTGGAAGTCATAGGGTCCAATCTCCCTGATAAACCAGATTACCTACAATAGGTCATACAGATCGATGTCCAGACAGGTCTTGAATATCTCCAGAGAAGAACACTCCACCATCTCTGTGAACAACCTGTTCCTGTGCTCTATCACTCTCATGGTAGAGAAGTTCTTCCTCATGCTAGTATGGCACTTTCCATGTTCCACTTAGAGCTCAGTGCCCCTTGTTTTGTTGCTTGGCATCACTGAACAGAGCCTGGCTGTATCCTCTTAACTCCTGCCCTTTTGATATTTATAAACATTGATAAGATCCCCTCTCAGCCTTCTTTTCCTTAGGCTGAACAGCCCCAGCTCTCTCAGCCTTTCCCCATACGGTTGACACTCCAGGCCCTTCATCATCTTTGTGTTCATCTGCTAGACTGTCTCTAGAAGATCCCTGTCTTTCTTTAACTGAGGAGCCCAGAACTGGACCTGTTTGCTGTAATAAAAGTGATAGAGATGTTCAAATATCATTTGTTCAGTATGCTTATCATCATTTCAATAATGACTCATTTTCATTCTAACAGGGACAAGGAAGGGGAAAGAATCTTTCTTTCTTCTTCTTGCTTTGGTATAAGGCTCTTTCTGTGCTTTCTCTGGTTCCAGATTCGCAGATTTTTCTCTTAAAATATTTTTATGGGAGGAAGAGAATAGAAGGATTGTTAACCATGGTAATTATGGGACTCCCTCCATCCTGATTATTTTAGGATGGAAAATTATTTTAATATCATATCAAAGCTGTCTCTAAATTACTCCAAGTATCGGGCATGGTTTTTCTCGTGTCTTTCTTTCAAGACTTGATGAAAAATGTATCCCAGTCTCTTTGTTGCATGGACTGCCCTGCTGCTCTTTCTGATTTAGCCGTGCCAATTTCCACCTTCAGTTTAGTGAGTGACAAAATGCCACCACTTTTTTTCACTCAACACCTTTGTCTTTGTTACTCTCTGGCTTCAAACCTAATTGTTCATTCATAGAGAAGGAACAATACATTTTGTGATGACTCGCATAATACAAATAAGTAGCAAATGATAAATGACAAATAGAGGTAGCAGATTATTGTCATTTACCTTAAGGCCTCTTTTCACTGCTTTGGCAGTATAGAAGTGTCTTAAAGACAGAGAAACACCTGTTTTGAGGTCCCTTTCAGCTAACAGATGAATGAAAAGGCACTAATTATGAATAAGTAATAGTAAACAAACAGCCTCAGAAGAAAAACATTTACAAATAGACATGAATTATATCTGAGGGACTCGTTCTTGCTTTTGCAAAACAGATTAAGCAGTTGTATTACGTCACATTTGTCACAAATAATTTCTTCCACACTTCCATAATGGCCTAATTTAAGACAAAGTTTGAAGGTAAGAAAGAACAAGCTTACTGTGAAATGAATGAGATCATCTGGAGATGGTGCTTCCACAATTACTATGAATAGTGAAGAGCTTTGATGGAAGATGTATACATAAGAAAAAGAGAATCTGTTATATATTTTATACTGACTTGGAGGTCAGAGACAATGTTATGCCTACTGTCTTTTTAATCAGAGAGAATGAAGATGTGGGTGTAAGGGAGGGATTTGGTAACTGAGTTGTATGCTGCTTTGAAATCAATGAAAATCATCCCCATGAATTACTTCACATTTGAGCTGTACTGAACTCATGGTTTCAGCCCCACCTCTTTGAGAGGACAGAAATAATCAAGATTTTAGTCCGCTTGGACCTCATTCACTTTTCCTGGAAAATATAATGACCTGCTTCTAAGTCTGTGAGAGAGTAAAACCTGTTCCCAATACTCAAAAATGACTCACTGTCACTCATTAGAAATATTTCATGATTCATTTCTTACAAAACTTAGGCAACAAGTTTGACAGCTTACCTGCTCATACGCTGGATCATCAACCCTACAACCCCTCTCTTCAAGCACTTTTGCTTTCTGCTCCATTTCTTCATTTGTTTTTTTTAAAGGAGAAGTGACAATATCTAAAAAAAGATATATCCTTCTTTTGGATAGGCAGTGGTCAATTCCACATCAGCTTGTTCAAAATACTTGTGAGCATTTGTTTTATATGTGAACTTATTGTAAGTCTGCAGTTATGAAGTGTTACAAAGCACCTTTAAAGTATTACATTTCCACTAGGCAGTAATGAAAATAAAGGAAAAGGTATGATATCCATGCCTCAGTCCTATCAGACAGGGCTAACAAATTTGTATTTCTGCCCAATGAGGGGAAGAATGGAGATGAGTATGGGGATGGCATGGCACTAGGCTGTGCAGCGATGGGTAAGGTGTGAGTAACTCATCTCTGCTTTCTCATCTAGTCAGCAAAGCTGTGTGGCCACCTGGCTAACACACACACAGATGTCTATGGCGAATTAAATATCTCTGGGGCTTCTAGCAAGAAGCAGTGCAGAGTAAGTCAGAGTGATTGCTTAGGAACTAGAATTGGAATCAGAAAACAAGAGGTGCCCTTTTTTTCTGGATCTAATGTAACAGAAGTGGGAACTAAATCAGAGTAACAGCTTGAATTTTTGGAGTTTTGAGATATAAACACTCACAACAATGCAAGTCATCAATCATAGCCTATCCTGGGGACCATGTTAACAGTTAGCTTGAAGGTTGTAATACTGAAGGTATATTTTTGCATGCAACTGTGTTACCTCTATGAAGGCTGCTCTCAAAGTAATGCCTACTAGTTTATGATATTGGCCCACATCCCTGGGGGTGAATGGTGACATGGCAGTAGAGACTGAACTTTTCTATCAGTGCTCCATTACATTTTGTTGCTGTGTGACAGATGACAGCAGAGGGGCAGTCTGACAAAGTGGCATATGGAAGTGTTTATGAAACAAATGGGTGTCACTGAATTCCTCTATGCAGAAAAAATGGCACTTATTGACATTCATCAACTTGCTGAAAAAAACCACATAGCTAATGGTGTTCACTATGTTGAAGAACAGTGTTTTGTAGCTGAGAATTTGTTCTATCAAATAGTGTTATTGTGCTGTTTGTGTCTGTTGCAGTTCCCACAGAAACAGGAGGCATCACTTTTGAACTGGCCTCTGTTGTAAAGACTGAATTCCACTTTGAAAGTAGAATTTATTCGTTAATAACTCAGATCAGGTTTTTTCTCCTAAAGCTAAATCAGTGAATTCTATTAAACATTTTCTTGCGTGGTTCATACTTTCTATTCCAAAGAGGATATTATTTAAAATTTCTATCGTAATGCACCTGTCCTTAACAGTTCTGGAAAGGATAATAAGCCCCTAGCAAGCAATAATGAGCAGTTACTCACTAAGTGGAGACAGTGGTTTGGTTTGCATGTAGAGTTCAGTCTAGCCCTAAAACATCAAACAGCGGAGAAGAATCTGTGTCTGCCTTGAAGAACCCACCATAAGGCTGTGCCACTATTGCAGTGCACTCGATGGGGAAGCTACCACACTGCTGCACTGAACTGACAATTTTCAAGTGACTCCTGTTGTAAAAGTGATGAGCATCTAATAGTAGTATCTCCTTAAAAACAGTATTTCTTCATGCATACATGCCTAAGATATGAGTGGCATAATATTTAGCATAAGAATGTAGTGACATTGTGAGATGTTTCTGATGTTTTATCTTTCAGCTCACTCTTTGTGTTTTCTGGATGGAGTCGTGAAGGAAAATGGTAATAAGAGTTCTGGTTGAGCGGTTTAATTACTTTTCAGCTGAGTCCCCTGTAGTGATAACACTCCAGTTTCTTCTGTCTTTGACATGAGGCTCTTCTGGGGACTGAAGGAGCCTGGAGGAGGAGGGAAAGAGGAAGATGAATCCTCCCAAGTAATTCTGAACAGAGTGAAGGACTGCAATGTGTCTGCTTTCTCTCTTGGTTTGTGTCACAGAAAACTTGCCCTTGTTTCGGGAGTGAGACATGCAGATTCAAATTGGTATTTATCATCTTTATTGGCAAGTTGAACATCATCAGTGGAAATGCTTTTAATTGAAACCGATTCATTTGGTGCCAGCAGAGTTCCTGTGGAAGTCAGTTTCTCACAAGGGAGAGTGAGGGATGAGCTCAATGGAACAGGGAACAAACCAATTACAGAGGTCAATTTGAACAATAAACCCATTTAACGTGAAATTTTTCTGAGTTAAAGATTTGGCACACAGTCACTGTCAGTACAGCATGTTCTGCTTCTTGTATTCACCTGCTGCTGGCCAGTACCAGGTATATTGCTGTGGACTTTTGTTCTGGTCTGGTTTTGCAGCTCTTGTGGTCTTAAGAACTGACCATTGGTGGAGCTGTGCTGTCCTAATGTCTGAAATCAGACACTACTAAATTAGTTGCTCACTACTTTTAGAAAGTTCTTTACTTTGTTTTGTAGCACTGTGAAGCAGAAGCATCAAAACTGTAGCTTAAAAAAAATAAAAAAAAAAAAATCAAAAGAGACCTGCAGCTGAGGCAAGGACAAATTATTTCAATAGGCAAAGGATTGTTTGAGTCTGTATTTCTGTTTTGAAATCTCAGTCTTTCTGCTTTAGATCTTGACATACAACCACACTTTTTTTCCAAAGGATTTGAACAGTCATACAATTACTCACATAGCCCGCATGTGTGTACACATCAGACCCCCTACTGGTGATTTTCAGCTGGATATTTCACTCTTTGTACTTCTATTTTTTGAGCACAAATTAAAACAAATTCATATTTTGTGTCTTGTTTTCAAAAGCTTGCCTACACTTTTTTGTTGGCTTTTGTCTTCTCCTTTTATCATTTGAGCAATGGAACATGAAATAAAGAAAAGAAAGATCAAGAAAATGATAGAAGGTTTGAAAAGTATGATCTGCGAGGGGAGAAAAAGGTTAATAAGATAAATGGAATGTTCAATCTAAAGAAAATAAAACTTAGAGAAATCATGATGGCCCTCTATAGATATGTAAAGGGACAAGGGAAATTATTCTCATTAGTCACGCAGGACAGAGTAATATGCCTGAGCAGTTGCAAGGAAAATGTAGGTTAAATATTATGAAAAACTTTATAACTATAAAAAGATAATGAAACAAACTGCCAAAGGATGTTAGGGAGTTACTGTCTCCAAAGGTGTTCAAAGTGAAATAGCTACTCTTCTATTAGAGATAGTTTGGGACCAAGAATTTGAAAGAAGTAACATGATGCTGGAAGAATCAAATGAGTGAATGACCCAGCAAAAGGCCCTTAATATTCAAATACTTCTGTGATTTTGGTGATGAAAGATGATATCTGAAAGAATAATAAACACAGTAAGACATGAATGCAGAGAAAGCTTCTAAAAAGTTGTAATATTTAATAACAAAATAGACAAAAGGATGAAGTTTTGATAATTAAAGAAGTAAAAGAAATACCTTATAATTATCTGGAAGTCTTCATCTTTCAAACAACTTTGAATACCTATAAATATCTGGATAATTTGCTGTACTCAATTGGTTAAGAAAGCACATGTAGACATTTTAAAGCTCCTTGTACATTTGAATTATGTAGTTGCCTGTTTTCAAATAAAATGGAAGGAAAAACAAAACAGCATTTTGCTATATACTGCAATACGTATCACAAACCTGTGAGATTTCTCTATTTATATGAATGGATAATCTGGAATGGTACTCTCATATTAATGTGTAAGAATGAGTTTTCTTTCATAATTCACCTTCCAAAAATCCTTTCTTAAGACATTGTTCGTAATTATGTACCCTATGTAGTAATTTTACATAAAACAGAGGGAAAACAGTTTGGGAATCATCTGATGGAAAAAAAAAATCAAACTGTGTCACTGCACTAGTGAAAATGGCTCCATGAGGTGCAAGTCAGTGGAGAGTCTCATCTGCTGTCTTTCCCATGCACATTACCTCTATTGCCTGCAATCATCTCCTACAGTTAGCACTCAGGAGCACTTTTTAGATAAGAATTAATGGTTGTATTGTAAAATGCAAGCATGTAATCCATGTAGATAGGTCTACTGAAATACTGGATATCAATATTTGGAAACAAGTCACACCAGAAGACAGTGGACACTGGTATTGACTAGATTTCAAGAAGAAAGGTACTAGGAGCCAGCAGATTTACGAACATAGTCCAAACAGAGTAAAGCAGACAGGGTGACAACAAATGTACACTAGCACAAACATGAAAGCTCTTGGACGCTTTTTAAAATTGAAGAAAAATTGACATCGTCTTTTCTTCTCCTCTATATCAGCACTGTACCTGGCTAGGCTGTTACTTATATAAAACTGCTTGCAATGCTGTAGCAGAATTTGTTCAATGCTTCTACAGAAGGCTATGTTCTGTTATTTGTTTGGTTTAGTTTGGTTTAATATGTCAGTCACGTATATTGTCTCTTTCTACTCTGAGTTTTCTTCTCATTATTTCTGTGGCTTTGTTTTCATTTATGTCAGAGTTCCTTCTTTGGCAGGGAAGGGACATGTGCTTTTCTGTATTTGAGTATGTACAATCTGGAAAACATTTAAAAAAAAAAAAAACTGGAGTCAAGGGGTTGGGCACTGTGTTAGAGCTGTCTGTACAGGACATGTGGGGCTTCTTCACGCTTTGGAGAGATTCAGATGAAAGAGAGAACCTTTGGAAAGCAAGTGCAAGCACACTGAATGTAATCCAGGGCTGGTTTAACTTTGCAAATCCCTATTTTGATACAAAGTCTTGTTAACTGAAATATAGAGATCTACAGAATGATCATGGGAAATGCTATGATTTTTGTCCTGAAACCAAAATGAAGTATTTTTTAGATTTCTCCATTTTGAGCTATGCTTCTTTCTCCATTTATTTCAGTAGAACCACTTGAAAATGAAGATAGTGTGCATTATGAGGAAATATAGTGTAATCTGGCCTCCTATAGAGTGTAATGGGAGTAACTAGTTATTAAGCACGAGGATCATCTATGACTTTACACTTCCCGTTCCACTGAGAGAAAAACATATGTTTCCAGTACACTTTGGCTTGATAATGCAGTTGCAGGTTTTAAATTTGTTAGGAATACTGATGTTTATCCTTCTAGAAATAACAAATAAGGAAACATTATTTATACACTTTTATTTTGGTAAAAAACCTCAGTACAGCATTATCTGGGGGCACACAAAACATTTCTGTGCCTTGCATTTGTACTGACTGGGATTAAGAGATGAGAAAAGTGACTGATCACTTTTGTGTGTGCTGGAACCTCTGCAAACCTGGTGTGGCAGCTCTGCAGCCACTGCTTGAACTCATATACTGGGAAAGCAAGTTAGTGCTGTATTGTAGTACTGCAGATCATAAGGAGGCAATTTTCTTCAGAAGATCTATTCACATAAGAGGTTGCCCAGATTTTCAGGCTTCTGGAATGATGAATGTCCTGCAAATCTGTACTCATGTCTGAGTTTGTGATATCTTGTACATTTAAGATCTGAGGAATTTGAGGGATTGCTTTTTCACTACTATTTCTGGAAATTTGTAGGAACTTATTTTCTGGTTTACATTATTGAACTGTGCTTTTCTGTTCCATAGCCAGGCAGCAGGGAGACATGGACTTTGCTCTGCGCATGGTTAGTGTTGAGGTTTGTGTACTGTATAGTAATGTGTCTGTATACTGAAAAATTCAGCTGCTGCCAGGCTGGGATTTACTCAAAACAGTGGTTGATCAATTTAGGTGTCACACCCTGTGTAACAGTCAGCAAAACTAGTATTTATGGACAGGACAGTGGGACAAGCAAACTAAATTACAGGTGCTAGTTAGCTCCTTAACATCAGTAATTTCATAATATCCCAGACACTGGTATTATGTTACTTTAGCTATTTTATTTCTGTTATTGATTATCTCGGTCTGTTTCTGACTCATTGTATTATCTGTTTTGGCTCTCAGTCCTTTCAGTCAGGGATCATACAGTGTACTCAGACCAGAAAAACATGATCTTCAAATAGTGATAAACACAGTAAATATGATGAAATGAACATTTATGTATTGGTTGTATGAATACTATTAAAATACCATTGAAGAAAATTCAGCTGAATTGTTTTCAATCACTTATGTTTAACTAAATACAANTGAGAATGAGATGCAAGGTGCACCGTGTGAGGAGTTTTAAGTTGGCATTCATGACAGCCAATCAGACTTAAGACCAAATATGTTTTAATATTGGTAAATGTTATTTTATATGTTAATCTAGTCCATAATAGTTTTGATCTGGGATTTGAGTGCATCCATTACCTCAAGAGGAGTTAATATAAAGGAAATATGATTATTTGTGCCAAAGAGTAACTGAATCCATTATAAATCCTTTGTTTTCACTTTTTATGTAAACTTCCTATCCAGACTGTAAAATAATATATATATTATTATTTTTTAGATTTAATTGTAAAGCAAATTTAATAGCTGTTAATACATCTCTTGGGTTTTGTTCCATGTAATCCTATGTATCTGAAAATATTTTACATACCAGTCTTCCTCTGAAGGTGATACAAGACCCCAAAGACATGTTTAACAAACCAAGGACCTCTTAGACCTCAATTTACATAGCCAAATCCTTTCCTCTCAACCTTAAATCCTTAAAACACAATTTATTTAATCCCTGCTATAGTCAAACATACTGAGCGTGTGTAACAATAAATCAAAATCATTAGCAGAAAACCTTAAAATAGTGTATTGAATTTGTATAAAAGAGCCAAATCCTTTGGGATTTTAAGTATCACATCTAGACTTTCTGAAGGAAACTGTTTTAAAAACTGATTCTAAAATGATATTGCTGGCTCACCTCTCAAGTTCCAATACCTCAATGCACTTCCAGCAATAATTTTTCATTATTTTAAATATATAGTTTANGTGGAGAGTCTCATCTGCTGTCTTTCCCATGCACATTACCTCTATTGCCTGCAATCATCTCCTACAGTTAGCACTCAGGAGCACTTTTTAGATAAGAATTAATGGTTGTATTGTAAAATGCAAGCATGTAATCCATGTAGATAGGTCTACTGAAATACTGGATATCAATATTTGGAAACAAGTCACACCAGAAGACAGTGGACACTGGTATTGACTAGATTTCAAGAAGAAAGGTACTAGGAGCCAGCAGATTTACGAACATAGTCCAAACAGAGTAAAGCAGACAGGGTGACAACAAATGTACACTAGCACAAACATGAAAGCTCTTGGACGCTTTTTAAAATTGATGAAAAATTGACATCGTCTTTTCTTCTCCTCTATATCAGCACTGTACCTGGCTAGGCTGTTACTTATATAAAACTGCTTGCAATGCTGTAGCAGAATTTGTTCAATGCTTCTACAGAAGGCTATGTTCTGTTATTTGTTTGGTTTAGTTTGGTTTAATATGTCAGTCACGTATATTGTCTCTTTCTACTCTGAGTTTTCTTCTCATTATTTCTGTGGCTTTGTTTTCATTTATGTCAGAGTTCCTTCTTTGGCAGGGAAGGGACATGTGCTTTTCTGTATTTGAGTATGTACAATCTGGAAAACATTTAAAAAAAAAAAAAACTGGAGTCAAGGAGTTGGGCACTGTGTTAGAGCTGTCTGTACAGGACATGTGGGGCTTCTTCACGCTTTGGAGAGATTCAGATGAAAGAGAGAACCTTTGGAAAGCAAGTGCAAGCACACTGAATGTAATCCAGGGCTGGTTTAACTTTGCAAATCCCTATTTTGATACAAAGTCTTGTTAACTGAAATATAGAGATCTACAGAATGATCATGGGAAATGCTATGATTTTTGTCCTGAAACCAAAATGAAGTATTTTTTAGATTTCTCCATTTTGAGCTATGCTTCTTTCTCCATTTATTTCAGTAGAACCACTTGAAAATGAAGATAGTGTGCATTATGAGGAAATATAGTGTAATCTGGCCTCCTATAGAGTGTAATGGGAGTAACTAGTTATTAAGCACGAGGATCATCTATGACTTTACACTTCCCGTTCCACTGAGAGAAAAACATATGTTTCCAGTACACTTTGGCTTGATAATGCAGTTGCAGGTTTTAAATTTGTTAGGAATACTGATGTTTATCCTTCTAGAAATAACAAATAAGGAAACATTATTTATACACTTTTATTTTGGTAAAAAACCTCAGTACAGCATTATCTGGGGGCACACAAAACATTTCTGTGCCTTGCATTTGTACTGACTGGGATTAAGAGATGAGAAAAGTGACTGATCACTTTTGTGTGTGCTGGAACCTCTGCAAACCTGGTGTGGCAGCTCTGCAGCCACTGCTTGAACTCATATACTGGGAAAGCAAGTTAGTGCTGTATTGTAGTACTGCAGATCATAAGGAGGCAATTTTCTTCAGAAGATCTATTCACATAAGAGGTTGCCCAGATTTTCAGGCTTCTGGAATGATGAATGTCCTGCAAATCTGTACTCATGTCTGAGTTTGTGATATCTTGTACATTTAAGATCTGAGGAATTTGAGGGATTGCTTTTTCACTACTATTTCTGGAAATTTGTAGGAACTTATTTTCTGGTTTACATTATTGAACTGTGCTTTTCTGTTCCATAGCCAGGCAGCAGGGAGACATGGACTTTGCTCTGCGCATGGTTAGTGTTGAGGTTTGTGTACTGTATAGTAATGTGTCTGTATACTGAAAAATTCAGCTGCTGCCAGGCTGGGATTTACTCAAAACAGTGGTTGATCAATTTAGGTGTCACACCCTGTGTAACAGTCAGCAAAACTAGTATTTATGGACAGGACAGTGGGACAAGCAAACTAAATTACAGGTGCTAGTTAGCTCCTTAACATCAGTAATTTCATAATATCCCAGACACTGGTATTATGTTACTTTAGCTATTTTATTTCTGTTATTGATTATCTCGGTCTGTTTCTGACTCATTGTATTATCTGTTTTGGCTCTCAGTCCTTTCAGTCAGGGATCATACAGTGTACTCAGACCAGAAAAACATGATCTTCAAATAGTGATAAACACAGTAAATATGATGAAATGAACATTTATGTATTGGTTGTATGAATACTATTAAAATACCATTGAAGAAAATTCAGCTGAATTGTTTTCAATCACTTATGTTTAACTAAATACAACTATACAGAAATTAGGCAGTTTGTCTGTGTAATTCTTTTTGACTAATCTCTGCTTGGTTAATCCATAGACATGAAGGCAGAATAAGGTGCCCATAAATCACAGCTGCTGATTTATGAAAGTACTGTGACAGTCTTGCTCTATCTTAACTCTGAACTGTTCTATATTTCTATTAGTACAAAAAGAGTAATATGAAAGCTATTTCTTGTTGATGTGGCAATGTGGAAAATATCAGTCACTTTTCCCGTGCTTGATTAATACTTCCATGATATGTAGATGTCTCAAAACTTGACAATAAATAAATCTGAAAAAGTATTAATGAGCCTTAACACAAAACTAAGCACCTGTTAGAAAATTCAGATTTTAATGTTATTTAACATTTTGACACAGAAAATTAACAAGCAATTTTTAAGAATGCTAGTTGTTATCTCTCAGGATTGAGTGAATTTGTTTTTTGTTTTTTGTACTTTCTCGTCAGTCTGGCTTTTGTTCAGTCAGATAGCACAATCTACTTTCAATTTTTAATAACACTGTAATTTTTCATCAGTGAGGTTAGTGATGCAGTACTAGTAGTTAATACTCAAAGGAGATCATTCATTAATTTCTCACTGTCAGGCTTTTCTTATTATTAATAAAGAAAATTTATATTTTTTCTACACAAATGTAATTGAAATATTTAGTATGAGTTATAAATTTAAAATTTATTCTTGTAAAATACTGGAACCAATCCCTGCTTCCCTACTAAAACAATGAGAATGAGATGCAAGGTGCACCGTGTGAGGAGTTTTAAGTTGGCATTCATGACAGCCAATCAGACTTAAGACCAAATATGTTTTAATATTGGTAAATGTTATTTTATATGTTAATCTAGTCCATAATAGTTTTGATCTGGGATTTGAGTGCATCCATTACCTCAAGAGGAGTTAATATAAAGGAAATATGATTATTTGTGCCAAAGAGTAACTGAATCCATTATAAATCCTTTGTTTTCACTTTTTATGTAAACTTCCTATCCAGACTGTAANCACTGTTTTAAAAACTGATTCTAAAATGATATTGCTGGCTCACCTCTCAAGTTCCAATACCTCAATGCACTTCCAGCAATAATTTTTCATTATTTTAAATATATAGTTTATATATATAATGTATGTTATATTTATTATGTTATACATTATATATTACTATTTTTTTCAAATAAGAAAGAGGAGACTATACCAACTTTCAGAAGTGATAGCAGAATGTATTAATTTTTTTGCACGGTGGAGCTTGGCCATACTGTAGCAGTAGATGTGTTTTTTACATTTATTGTATATTCAAGCTCGTTCTAAACTATCACAATTTTCAGGTTATATTGTAGTTGAAAATCCACACCTGCGCAAGTCTCTCTATATCTCTCTAGGTTGATTTAATCTCTGGGAAACTACAGGTACCCTTCTGTCTTTCACTGGCGAATTCAACTTGTGTATGTATAAGCTGCAGCACAGAAATAACTAAGGTCACTATGACCTTGAATTCAGCCTAAAGCTCTGCTGATGAACTTAAGAAATGAAAAGAAATGGAATGAAATTCTCCAAGTCCAAACCTCAAGGAAGGTGCAGCTATTAAACCCCTTAGTAGCTTTCGTTGCTTGCAGGTGGAGCAAATGCTTGCTAAGCTTTTTCCTTTTTCTTGGGGCTCATGTGCAGCTGGCGGCTGTCTGTGCTCTGAATTTCTGGATCTAGGATAGTAAATTTTTGTTCTAGGATTAATTTGTCTACTTTCCCTATCAGATAATGCATCCACAGATAAGAGATTAACTCCCAAAGGCTTAGGCTCTTGGATTGTTTCTGTCATCTTGGAAAATGGATTTGCAAGACCAACTCCCCCAAGAACATCTGGTAGATGTTTCTGAGCTTTATCAGGTGTTTTCACCTGGTACAATGCATTTTTAAAGTGACCTGTGATGTTAACAGTCTGTCTGAAAAAAGTTGAGAGTGTAATTTTGTTACAGTAGCTACTATGCAGGAAGTGTCTGTACTCTGTAATGGTTCAGTAACTATGATTCTACACTGAAACTGGATTGGTGGTACAAGAAATCTAAAGAAAGACTTCTTCAAGAGTTTTTACACGCTGGGAAGGTTTACAGCTTGCTCCTTTATGTGGACCTATTTTTGCTGAAAACTGGTACCTGATTCATCACTGTGTTATTCTAATTTTATGCTGGCATAAGCCCATTTTCTGTAATAGAATTTCTCTGGTATAGAGCAGGAGCAATAGAGTAAGACTGTATTGAAGCAAAGACTACATTTTTAGACTAGCACAGTCAAAAACACCAAGCCTGATATATTTTTTCAGTTGTAGGTACTAATTCCAATCAAGATGATCTATGTGACAATGCACTAAGCATTATTTAAGTCATACTATTAGGGAAAAGATGGTTTTCTTCTCTGGTTGAATCTGAGCCATGAGACAATAAAGCAAGATTCAGTGTGGCCATAGAATGTGCTTACCATACCAATTGTGTGAACAAGAACCTGTTTTGTATTTACCCAATGATGGTTGCATGTGAAATGAATAAATAGCCTTTGGGAAAAAGAATAAAAAATAGGGTTGAGCTTCTAACTCTCCTCTTTTGAAATTTTCTTTCAACACAGTGGATGGTTCCACCTCCCACTGCAAGTCTCTTCTTCTTCATGAGTAGTTTAGCCTGCAGCTCAGTGAGTGTGGAGACTGGAAGTTCTTCCCAGGAGCATAAACTAACCACCAGGTTAATACCTAAGAGATGGCCAACAGCAGCTTGATTTTCAAGGAAACAGTGCCAAACCAGGACACCTATTCAAACTTCTTTTACTGCTTATTGATGTGTCTTCTGTTGGTTTGCAGATTTCTGGTGAAAAGGGAAAAATAGAAAGTTTAAAAGAGGACAAAGCAGATTGCCTTGCTTTCAGCAGGTGAGGTGACCAAGAAGTTTTTCATAATTTCCCCATCTCTAAAAAATAATCAGATAAAAAACAGAGATACCACTTGACAAGATCCATAGCTCAAGTTACTGACACTGAGATAGAAACAAACAAAAATTTCCTGTTTTACTGGAAAGCTTATAAACCTTTATATCTTGCATCATATAGGCTAATTAGAAAATGATATATTCAAGTACTCTTCGTCATGATTGGCATTCCCTCATTTACATGAAAGGCAAGTAAATTCTGCTTTTAAGAAAACAGTGTTTTTCTAGTTTCATGTGGCAGCCACTCAACTTACTTTATTTCTTTGCAAAATAGGAACTTCAGCATTTCATTTTTTATCTTTTATCATTAGACTCCTACAGCTTTAAAATGATTTCCCCCCTAGAAAATGCAAATCTATTCCTTTGTAGTGAAAACCATATTATACATGCAGCATGTAACTTTCAAAACTTTAGTTAGAAGCAGCAAAGCAAGCTGTCAGACATTTCAGTAATTGAATTTCCTTGAGAACTGCCTCGGTTTGTCAGCTCTGACTTTGCTGTCAAAAGAAAAGAAAATAGCCAGGGAATTAATCTAAGATAACACAGGGGGTATTTTGATAATGCCAAGACACAAACATTAAGTGTTTTCTCTGGAGACGTTTTGAGGTAGGATTCCTCCCCCCCTTCCCCCAAAATCTGGGCAGGTTCATTTTAGCCTTGAGTCATTATTACCTTGTGCAGAGTTCTGAGAATTAACTAATGACCTATCAAACTGCAGTACAAAGGATCCTTTCTTCCTGTATTAAGATGCACAATATCATAGCTTAAAAGGCCCAATATACCCTTTGTCAATTACTTCATAAGTGCAATTCATCTTCTACTGCTTCCGCACTTGGATTGCTTGTAAAATGTTTAGTGGTTAATTAGCCTGGAAGGAAGTCCAACTTATGAAAAACCAAGCAGTGGGAAAAAATAGCCATAAAATTAATGACTTATTCTCTGGTCCTTATTTTACAATGGAATGTTAATCATAGTCTGTTGGAGCTGTACCTTTGACTAGCACTCTGCTTCCTTTATAATCAGCTTCAGAAGTATTTCTTTCTGGGTTTTCCCCTTTGGCCTGTGCTTGCATCCAAAGGACTTGAATGTATTAAGGGGAGATTGACAGCTCTCCTAACAATTGCAGCCAGTCCTGTAGCTAAAGGGAAACACGGGGCTAGTCACTTTTACTCTATTGGAACCCACCTGGAGTTATATTTAAGGTATAAAACTGTTATCTAAAAATTGAAACTAATAAAATATATACTACTGTAG
Source organism: Odontophorus gujanensis (assembly GCA_013399175.1). Taxonomy (NCBI): domain Eukaryota; kingdom Metazoa; phylum Chordata; class Aves; order Galliformes; family Odontophoridae; genus Odontophorus; species Odontophorus gujanensis. The sequence goes on along the minus strand of VXAB01010420.1, from coordinate 244,483 downwards.
ATAAAAGAAAATAGGCAATGTTTGAGCTGTGAGACCTTCATTAGACAGTGGATAAAGCTGAAAAAGAGGAGAATTGTATAGGGAGTAAATTATTGTATTTACAGCTAGCTCTTTACACCTGCAGAGAAGATTCCAAAATAATCAGGTCCCAGGGACAACTTAGCCACTGAACAGGCAGTCCATTTTAGGTGAGTCAGAAGGATGCGTAGAAGTAAAAAGAAAAGTTAAGTACTCTCACTAGTGAATTGGAAAAAAAAAATTATTTATGCAAATTCTCTCTGCATTTTGACATTTAGTCTGTCTACAACTCTAGAATTAAGAGTTTTTTTTTCTTTTTTCCCCCAGGTCAAACTGCCCTTAATTCTCTAGTAAATTTCTGGCATCATTATTTTTGCTATTACTTTGATAATGAAAATTTTAATGTGTTATGAATAGCATATATCACAACATTGCTGCTTAAACACACAGGTTGGTCCTCACAAAACTACGAATAATTGAACTCAGCATTTTTGTGTTATATCTTCACTAAATCAAAAACTTAAAAAAAAAAAAAAAAAAAAAAAAAAACAGAAAAGGGGAAAAATATTGGGGCAATGTTTTTTTCNAATATTGTGGCAATGTTTTTTTTCTCTCAGAAAATGAATGATATCACTTTCCAGATGTAGATGTCTCATAATTGTTATTCTGTAAGGCTTTCCTTCCGTACAGAACAGAAGAAGTCATTCTGAATACTGCTGTCTCTCTCTTTGATAAGCTATCCAGGTGTCCATGAGCCTCACTCAGCGATACCCTGTAACTGTTCATAGGCTTTTCAGTTTCTCTTGAAAAAGATAATGTGTATGGCTAAGAATATTCAGTAGTCATTCACTGCTTTGAGGACTTGCAAATATCCCTCTGCTCCGTCCATGGTGCCTCGGGGAATTACATCTGGCTTCCAGCTGCCTCTCCAGAAGGACATGAATCTCATGCAAATCTTTTGTCGTATCAGTCACATTGAACAGATATCTTGGGTAACCAAGGACATCTCCTTGGGCAGTAGCTAAAAATTGAGTTTAGACAATATTGTGTCAGAGGAACTCAGCACAATGCTATGGTCTTTTATTGCACATTTTCCCTGCCAATAAACCATATAATGCTTAAACCAACATTAGTGTACTACACAGTTTATTGTACTCATAAATAACTGAACAACTCAACATGTAATTGATGCATGGTTAATTGCTGGGTATCTTGGAGCTGTCATTTGGCCCTGCAGAGCTTTCCTGATGTACTGGCACTGCCAGTGTGCACTTGGCCTATTTGTCTCTGTCCTACAGTTTCACTGTTGACTTCTTGCGAACAATTTTAAACTGAACCAGTGTCCCTTACTTCCCACCCTTCTGAGTCATTCCTCTGCCATAAGTCTCTGTAGGGTGACGAATTCATGTAAGAACTCATGAGATGACTGCTGTTTATGGCCACTGTTCCTCATCTTATGACACCAACAATGTTTTCATGCAATTCCCACAAAATTACACCTTTCTATTCCTCATCTGTGGCACTATTAGCAAGACCCAAGTGATACTGATACTGGTTTCTAACACTGCCAGAATCCTTGATTCTGTTTTTCCATTTATTAAAATGCTGGAAGCTACAAAATCATGTTCAGCTTATGCTCTTTGGCTCTTTCTTGTAGGGACAATGCAATAGTTGTACTGCTTGTTTCTAAGCTGTTGCACAGAGATGATGGTAACTATCTAGTCTGTGTCTAAACTAAACTCTAAACGACTTAAACTCATACCCTAAAGTAGGACCTCCTTTCATATATTACTCTGTCAAATATATTGTCTAGAAAAAATAAGATATATACATCACGTATTTAGTTGTTATCTGTTTCTGCAAAAAACTGCCTGTGGAAACAGAGACAAAAGTGCTAGAATAGGATCTTACTTTGAAGAAAAATGTCTAAACTAAAATACACTTTCAAATAGTGTTTTTTACTGTGATATTAGGAGTGCTTCCTTGATGAGGCTTATGTTTTTGCATATGTGACAAGCTCTAAAATCTTTCCCCATGCACTGTCCATTGAAGGCAACATAACACACAAGTCAAATATTATCTTATATTTTATCTCAATTTTTCAGTTCCTGAAAGACCTCCTTACATCTTTTTCCTAACCCATCACTTCAGCACACATAGAGAATCAATCTCCTGCTTATTTTTACCTCATTTCATTTATAGAGTTTCCCTTGTTAATAGAAGTAGAGAAAACAGTGTCACAACTGCCTACACTTAATTGCTGTCTGAAGAGCCCCAGTTGCAGCAATAGTTCTGTGAGTTATAGTTTATATTTTTATTCCAGGTGAAATTATTCATTATGTTGGGGAAGGAGATGTCTGGTAATACATATACATTTCAGGATAGACTTGATTTTGCTATGTTATTTGTATTGTTACTTAACGCATTAGATATCAGTGTTTGAAAATTCAGTTTTTCAATTTGGAAAACATGCTTTTATTTCTCCTAAAAAGAAAACAAAAAACGCTGATACTTTGCTGCTCATGGCATATTGTCCAGGAAATTTACTCTAAAATGCTTATATTCAGGTTTAGTTGTTGCTGAACTATAAATAGAGAAATGACTTCATTAACTTTTCATTTCTGAATTTTTTGTATTATATTTTCGTTATCATCCTACATTCAAACACAAGCAACAACCAATGCACAAAGCAGTTCAGAGCTCCCCGTTGCTGACAGTTGTACTCTTCCTAGTGTGATATACAATGAAATACTGAATTTTCATCAGTTATCTTCCACATCTGTGAAGATTCAAACTCTGATGGGTCTTTAAACTCCTTTTCTTCTGAGGTATTGTCTTGAAGGGTGTTTACATTATACCCTTTGACAACAGATCAGGTAATCAGAATGATCTGAATTGGTTTGAGGTTTCCCAGACTGTCTTATCTTCAAGTGTGAAAATGTCAGCTGGCAGTCGTTACCGTAACAGCAGAAAATCAAGTTCCATCTCTGAAGTACTATCACCCATACGGTAGTAAGGGAAATCTACCTTGAAGTTAGTAGTGTACATAAATGAATCTTCAATGAATAAATAGCACTGAATTATTATGTCTGTGCACAAAACTTCCAATGATGTCCTGCTGAGTTCTTCTATTAGCTGACTGCAGCAGCAGCTTTGAAGGGTGAACACATGCATATATACCAGTATATCATGGTATTCCACTATATTGATGGAGTACAACAGACTTCATTTCTATACTTTTGTCTCCATTTTTATGTATTTTTATGTCTGAGGCTAAACAGTGTTTCTGTTATCTCCAAAATTTTGAAACAGAAAGTAATTTTTATTCCACAAATACCATGTTTTTATTATTATAAAGGATTTAAAAATGAAATCAACTAATTCTCATTATATCCCATTACAGTCACTAATGCAGTTTGCTTACTTTTTTACACCAATTAGATAACCAGCTCTATTAGATAGAAGATAGTTTAGAAATGCCTGCAATAATAATGTGACAAAGTGTCGTTGTCAATGTGGGTTTTATGAGTTTTGTTTAACTGAGTATCTAAACATGTGGCTCTTGCTCTTTAGGATTTGGCTACTTAACAAGTTAAAAGAAGTAAAATATTGCTGATCTGCATACCTTTCTGGCTGCAATAATTTCTTCAGGCATATTTTTCTTGTTCCACAACAGGCTATCACTTGGTTTTCTTTTTTTTCTTTTTTTCCTCTCTTGAAGTCAGTTAGCTACTCTGTGCAGTTTGTATTATTACCTTGAGAAAGCTTTGGTGGACACTGTTTGCCTGCAGTAACATTTTGGAAGGTTTCACCATATTACCTATGAGGATCTTTAAAAGTAAGGCTTCGCAGTACAAGTCATTTTTACAGAAGAAGCTGTAATTATACAAAGTGCTCTTTAGGAATTATACACTTCAGTAATTAAGATTGTTTTGTGTTTCTACATAAAATATGTTCTTTCCATGACTTTATGTTGTCAACCCACAACAACTGTGTGATCTGGTATACTTTTTTTTCACTATGTTGGTAGGCCTTGTCTTTTTTTTTTTTTTTTTTTTTTCACTGAAAGAAGCAGACAAGAAAAAGAGTTGATGGAAGGGAAACATCACTTCCTGCTCATGCTTTTTATCTCAGTTCTATCTGTTACTTTACAAAATGTAGCTATCAGCAACATGACTCTCAATGAATAGTACAAATTATAAAACCTTTAAAGTGCTTATCCCTGAAAGGAATTATAGGTTTATTTCTGGAATTCCTAGATTAGTCCCTAGACTCTTCCTTTATGAATCTCAGAGAATTAAGCCAGCCTTTTACTTTAGTTCTTTCATGGGATGAGTTTAAGGCATGTATATATTCCTAGGATGGCTACTCGATCCTCTAGCTTCCACAGAGCTTTCAGATGAACAGAGTCTGGTCCTTTTGATTGATTTAAACTGTATTTCTGAACTTGTTCCATCAGCTCTTTTTGATCTTTTTTTATCTCTGTTGTGGTTATACTCTCATTACCTGTAAAGACTAATCTGAGGATAGTACCGTCCTCTCTGGTACAGACCCATGCCAATAAATCATTTACTTTCCCTGCAGACTTTTGATCCTGTTTGATTGCACCCTGGTGGTCTAAAGGATCCACAGTCTTCCTTGTGGGATTCTTTTGATATATTTGAAGAGTTTGTGATATGCCTGGTCTGTTTGTTCTTAAATCTTCCCTAGCTTTTTAAAATTTTACCTGTCAAGAACTGTTTCAGAGACAATATAAAAGAAGGGATAAAATATATGGATAATGTATTACCAAGTAATAAGGCAGATCCTCTTCTCTCTTTTACATTTCTGTATTTACTTCAAGATTTCCGTTTCTATTTTCTTTTATCATTTTTCTTCTACGAACAGATGTACATGTACAACTGATTCAGATGACAGGAGATATTCTTGTTTTCTCAGTACTGTGGAAATTGTTTAGAAAGAAAGTCTTACCTGAGGAAAACTCCGAAATACTTACTTAAGTAAAACACCCTGAGTTTTGTGATGGGATAATGCCTCTTGTACTGAAATCGCTATAGAAATGCCTGCAGACAAATGTGGAACTTGTTCCTTCCTAGATGTACTTTCCTGGGAAAGATAGAATATTCTATTCCAAGTGTGGTCTTTTCAGTTTAAGTAAATACAGACAATAAATAAAACCCTTGGGGTGAAAATTCTCACAGTATTGTCTGTTACTGCATCAGGGTAGAGACAGAGAGCAGAAGGGAGACGTTTATCACAGACTGCAGTGAGGAGGCAGCATCTCTGCTCTGCATCCTTGTTTCCAGGATAAAGTAGAAGAAATCATTCTATGTGAAGGTAGAATAAAGTACGTGCACCATGCTACAGGAAAAAATGAATCTTATGAGAAAGGGTGGTTTTGAATCACATGCCCCCAGCCAATCATGAAACCCGGAGAGAAAGAGTGAAGGAAAAAATTAATTTAACCTATATATTAAAAACTTGATTGATTGTTGGATGGTAATAAGTAAGGAAAAAAAACAAACAAAACTGATCTTTTTGTCAGTTGTTCTACTCTATCATTAAAAAATATAACAAAATATTTGTTGTATTCTCCTTGTTTGTGTTTTAATAAAAGTGCAGAACTGAGTTATTTTGGTTTAGTATAAAAATTGGAGAGAAAATAGTACACGTCTTCATCCTCTAGAAATTCCTTTTGTATTACTATGCCTTTTAACCAGATATTTCAGTTCGGAATTGATATAATGATGTTATTCACAAAACTATCAGAAACAAGAAATATTTTTTAATTTGGAACAGATGTAATTGAATGTGATAAATGAGTCCATACCATTACAGCTAAAACCTTTGGGGAATAATTATCTGTTCCTGGCACCTGCAAAGGAATTGTAAGCAGTTGCAGAATTTTGAACAAAGTTATAAAGAAATATCCTAACTTGAAGGTACATATTAAGAAGTGAGAAGGCAAAGAATGATAAGCAGAATGAGTAGAGAAATTTATTAATTAAAATAAAAAAAAAAAATCTGCAGTGCTGCTGGGCCACTTTAAAAGTCAAAATAATGATTTTATACTGTTGACCTGTGGAACCTCAGTAGAGGTAAATTACTGTAGCTCAGGTGTTTTCAATGAAGCTGTGTCCATTTCTACTAGCAGAAGCTGTATCTCTCAGGTATGAAAAAAATATTTTCTGGAAAACTATGAGTTGAAAGAATATTTTTTAAGAATGACATTTTAACTTTTGGTGTGATTAAGTATGCTTCTCAATTGCTATGAATTTGCAGAATACTTCCTGATAGAGACGGGAAAGTATGAGGGCTTTTGTGGAATTATCTTTTGTTCAGCATTAGGGTGCAGGTTCTAAATCCTTCACAAATACATTCTATTTCAAGATCTACTCAATGATTCAATTGCTTACCTCTTTCTGCCATTACAAATAGTCAGCATTATTCTCTCTTCCCATCTGTCAGTCAAATAAAAACTCTCTTAGTTTTGGGGAGAATTTTGGCCTCCATCTCCAAGAATAATTTATCTAGAGATGATTTTCAGTAAATTTTATTTTTTCATTTTTGAATCCTACCATTTCCAACCAAAGGAATCCGATGAAAGTGATTCCACAGCAACTGTAGTATTTAAAAACAACAATAATAATTAAACAGTGAAGTGCTGATATTTGTAACTGAGGATTTTTTTTTCCTCATTTTGCCTATACTTTACCTAAAAAAGGTTTATTTTCAAAATCTCTGATCAGGTTGGGCATTTGTTGTCATATTAAAACTGCAAGTTTAAATATATTTCATTGCCTCTTTTCAAAGTTTGTTATCCACTCAGATTATCTACATCATGTGTGTATTTACAGCAAATGGGAGGAATTACAACTTGTTCCTTTTTTTGTTGTGCGCCTTATCTGACCTCAGGTAGTATGTAACCAAATACTAGGGAACAGCTGTAGAGTTTTGTAGCTTAAGAAATACAACTGACAGCAGAAGAAGACTTGCCTTGCGGAAAGAGATTATGTGCTATGTAGTGTGCCCTCAGTTCAGGTCCTAACAAAGTGAACTATCTGGGTGCATTGCATATATGCTGTGTCATTCAAAACATACTATGAGAACACTGGGATGATATTATACTATGCCCATATATCCTCATACCTGCATTTTGCATTGGAGGAGCAACTGAACCTGAAGAATGTCTACTCTCCCAAGACAGAGTTATTGCAGGGTTCTCATATTTTTGAAGCAGCTTGAAACCTCAGTAAAGTGCACAGCTGATGTATGTAGTCACAGCTGTGTTGATTAAAATGACATTTTGCACAAAAAGTGTATTCCTTTAATAACTGCACTCTCATAAAATTGTTTTCCCATGTCTTGATGTGATGTTCTCTGAAGCAGTGTGCACAAATGCTCTGGAAAAATTCTGCCACTCTTGAGTAATTCCTTATCAATATTTGGAAATACAGTTTATTAGAAGAGTTTCACCTCTCCCTGAACATAAAACTGGAGTGAACAACCTAAACATGATTAATGATTCAATGGTATTCATTACTTTTAAAATAATAATTTCAAAAAATGCTTCTTGGAAAACAATAAACATGTAGGAAGAACTTAACAAATGAGAAAATAGGTGAACTGAATAATCTACACATTAAGAGCATCTTTACAAAGTGCGTTGTGTGAGGTTTGGATGAATAGGCTATCAGGATGACATAAGGGAAAGAAATTTACCAGTTCAATACAAAAAGTAGAAGGTAATATTTTATGTCATTCATTATCAGGAAATGAATCTAGGTGATTTAAATAGCTGTTTTTGCCTTTAAAATATATTATTTATTAAAACCTTGTTTCTTGAAAGTATATCATTCAAAATGAGATGTTCAGTGGGATAAATGGAGAAAAAATTTATAGAGGTTTCTAATTTCAAATCAATGGATGCAACTTTGTTCACCTGCAAGAATTGCATCTTTTAATTCCAATCATATCTGGCATAGAAGTTGGTCTTTTTCGTGATTAGTGCTGGAGAGTTAAACATCTGTGCATCCTTAGAGTCAGTAGGTAAGACATGTTTTCTTTTCTCTGAATTGCAACCAGACCCTGAACTATGAGGTTCAGGAGATTTGCTGTTTATGAATGGCACGCTGGTGACACATTAAGGAACAGCTGCTGAAGCAAGGGTAGATGTAATATACACTTCTGACTGAGGTATGGCTGAGAAAACAGTTGAACCAGTAAATCGTATGGAATCCAAGCACAGAAGACTGACTATCCATTTTCCCCTTTTTCTATTTTATCTTTTGAGTTATATGCGAGCGCAGAGTTTGTCACAGACTGCCAATGTGTTGCAGAGAACTCAGGACTTGAGAACTCAGTAGAATATAAAACAAATACAGGAACAATGAATAGACCTAAGGACAGCAACAAACCCAGACAAATGGTTCACTCCTGTTTAATTGGTTCTTCTTTAGATACCTCTAGGTAAAGTTGCACGCAGTGAGATATACATCTACTAGTGATGTGGTGAAATCAGTTATTATCAGAAAAGACCAAATTTTTCCGTTGTTCGATGAAATGACTGCCACTTACATTTTTACAAAAGAGCTTAAAGTACCAAGGACTTTGTGGAAAGATTAAAAACATGTGCTATGTTTTACAACACGTATCTAATAAAAATGACTCAAAAAGAACAATGTGTAATTATTAAGATTATTTTTNTTTATTTTATTTTATTTTTTGCTTTAGAATGAGGGAAAAGTTTTAAATATCAGGGTTAAAAAATACTTCCAATGTAGTTAGAAAAACCATTCTCAAGCAAGGAAGAAGACAGTTACTGCGTATCAACATAATAGAAACAATGTAATAGAACTTAGAAAAGATGTGCTAAGATTCTTGAGACATGTATCAATGTAATCCACCTCTCAAGCAAAAGAGATTTAAGCACTTNATATACACTTCTGACTGAGGTATGGCTGAGAAAACAGTTGAACCAGTAAATCGTATGGAATCCAAGCACAGAAGACTGACTATCCATTTTCCCCTTTTTCTATTTTATCTTTTGAGTTATATGCGAGCGCAGAGTTTGTCACAGACTGCCAATGTGTTGCAGAGAACTCAGGACTTGAGAACTCAGTAGAATATAAAACAAATACAGGAACAATGAATAGACCTAAGGACAGCAACAAACCCAGACAAATGGTTCACTCCTGTTTAATTGGTTCTTCTTTAGATACCTCTAGGTAAAGTTGCACGCAGTGAGATATACATCTACTAGTGATGTGGTGAAATCAGTTATTATCAGAAAAGACCAAATTTTTCCGTTGTTCGATGAAATGACTGCCACTTACATTTTTACAAAAGAGCTTAAAGTACCAAGGACTTTGTGGAAAGATTAAAAACATGTGCTATGTTTTACAACACGTATCTAATAAAAATGACTCAAAAAGAACAATGTGTAATTATTAAGATTATTTTTTTTTTCCAGAAAGTAGCCACCATATATTACTTCATCATACTTGATGTAACCAACATGAATTGATAGGATAACTGGAGGATAATATTACTAATAGCAAAATAAGATCACTGAAACATATTCACTTTCAAGAGGTTTTGTGTGTGTGAAAGTAGGGATATTTAAAACTGAGAGGGTAAAATTGAGTCTGGGAGGAAAGAAATTCTAGTATTCTTCTTCTTGGAATCACTCACACACTCAAATCCATTATGTCTTGCTCAAGAATAACAAAAGTGCATTGTATGACGTACGAATCCTCCAACACATGCGAAATCTGTTTTCATATTTCTCTTTGGTTAGTTCTAAAAATATTTCCATGACATAACCCAGGGACAAAGAATTAAGAAATCCGAACATACGGTGTTCTGAAGCAACACTAAGTCCTGATNTAACAAAAGCAAAAAAATCATATTGATGCTCGTATTCTTACGGTGGTAGCATAACTGTAGAATAAAGGAACATATGGTCAAGCATATGGACAAGCTTCAAAAGAATTGGCACTTACTTTCATAATTTAAAATGTTGTTCCTTTGCTTTCATTACTGCACACACATCATTCTCTTTTAGAAGTCTTTCCTTTTCTTCAGCTGTATTCGTGTGTTGCTGACCTTTACAGTAGGACACTTGACAACAATGCTGTGCAGTGTCATAAACTTATTTCTCTTAATTTTCCGGTCAATAAGTAGTTGTTGGGGATACAAGTCAGAGTGATTAATAGCACACTACTCATAGAGGTTTGACTTTTCATAGCAGCTATAAAATGGAATGCCCATTATACCAGGTTTTGCAGTATCATTGTAAACATCACAGCAGTCATTTCATGACCTTTTGGAAACATCTGCTCATTTGAGAATGACTGATTTTATAAGTAACATATATCTTATTAAAATAATATTCACCTACAAACATATTCTTTTGAGGATCTTATAGTTCTTTACAGTAAGTTGGAGCTGTTACTCTGCTGAAAGAAAATGTAAGAGTAGAACTAAGAAGTGGAAACCTGTTTATGACCAAGATGGTTTGACATAGATACATAATAACTTCATTTATTTTTGTGATTAGTCATTGGCTTTAGCAAATACACAATAATTCACACAAAACAAGACTGAAATCAGTGGCCAGGTCAAACATACATTGAAACTACTTCTGAGTTGTCTGTAGTGAAAAGTTAGAAAAATAATTGACTTGTTTACAAACCTTTTTTCATAGTGTTTTCCTTGTACAGATTCTTGTCACGCCTGGGCAATCAGTTTAGTAGAAACTTTGGGATCTTCATGCTTTGAGCAAACTTTCAACAGTCATTCAAAATTCTTCACAATAAAAATCTGGTGAACCCTTCTCAAAGTTTTTAACAAGCTGTCAACATTTACAGACTTGTATTAATGTTCCTTTTCACTCTGAACCATATCAGTGATATTCTTTGCTTCACAGTGAAAGACAAGTAGAAGTACAGTCCACAGAAGGCAAAAGAATCATAAAGAACTAATAGGAGAAAGAGAAAGTTTCTGAGATGAGGATGGGGGGAACCACGCACAAAAACTTTTGGTAACGTATTTTGCTGCCTGATTCTTTTACAGGTAGTCTAAATACATCTATGCAGTGACAGATATTGCTATCATATAACATCAGCACAACATCTACAATATGTACCTTACACATGGAGCATGTTAACAGCCTCATTTTTAAAGGGAGATGAAATGCTGAAGTACTTCTTAAGTTTTAGTCTTCTTTTCAGTGGCCAGAATTATAAATCAAGTACTGAGACTACTTTTTGATTTGTCACATGCATTTAATCCAACCGAATTAAATAAGAATACATCTTTTACCGTCTAATTCCAATTAGCTGGATAATTTCAGTATGAATTCTTTCTGCAATTTCAGATTTATTTTTACAATTTTTATAACGCCACTATATCTTACTGAAGAGCATATGTGAACTCAATCTTTTATGGACAGTTTCACCTTAGGTAGGATAGTCTTGTATCAGTAATGAGAAGTGTCTGAATAATTTATTTTGGGATTTTGTGATTTTGCTGCTTTTTTTTAATTATTTTTTTGCTTTTTTTTTTTTTGACATTTTAGAGTCATTATGTTGGAATTAAATTGGCATATGGGAAGTATTAGCAGGAAACTTATTTTAAAATGATAACTAAAGCTTTTATGTGCAGTACTAAAATTTACTGCTGGATCTCAGTATGCTTAAAAATCTGTTTTCTCTTCTCTGACACCTTTCATTATGTGCACATCAAAAATGTTGTACTTTTATCTTCTCTTCCATTTTTAGAAAGGCAGTATAATATGAATACAATAGTCAGATGATGTACAGTGGCTGGTTTCCTATGGCTACCTCAGCAAGATAGCAAATGTAATATAAATTTAAGACTACATTTCTTCCTTGACAATTCCTAAAGTGACACACCTGATAATCATGCCAACTTTATATGTTTGCCAGACTTAAAAAAAAAAAACAAAAACAAAAACAAAAACAAAAAAAACAAAACAAAAAAAAAAACCAGCCAAGTTTGATTTTAATTTAGTGCGGATTGTATTTTAATTTTTTTATACAATCCACATAAGTCATAAAAGTCAGTTATATCATTCTTCTGTTCAAAACCTGCTCTGCGTGCTATACCAGGGAATTAATATTACAGAAAATCTCCAGAGGTAATCTCTTCCTTCCTTATAAAAATGCTTCACTTTAGTACTCCATTGCTACTAACTTTCATGGAATTTTGTATATCCTGACACTAGCAAGCTGTATGCAATATGTGATTTGGATATATGTAGGATATTTGATATTAAGAGACAAATTGTGATTCACACAGATAGGTCCCTACTTATTGTTTCTTGCCTTTCTCTTCAAGTCACTAATTTTTTAGTTTTATCTTATATTCCTGGGTGTCCTTTCATCTCCCATATCATGGGGTGTAATGCAGATCTTTTCTATTACAACTTTCTATTATAACTTACTATAAACTGTTATAAACTGATTCATATATTATTTCCCATACTTTAAACGAGTAATGTAATGATTTCATTCAGGATTCACCAGTATGTTCTCAATGAATGTTGCATATTATACTGTATACAAATGTACTTTGAAACCTTTTTTCCCCTGCCTGTCCATTCAAATATCAGTGAGGTTAAAAGAGGCTTTAAAATGCTTTGGAGCATTTGTTTTGGGTTGCCTGAGGTGTGCTTGTCTAGCAGCTCTGCTTTTGTTAGAAAGGAGATCATAGATCATATTGAGCACAAATGGCACTAATTGGCGAACTTGGCAGTTTGATCAGAAAGGCTAAAAACTAAATAAGCAAAGGGATTGACCTCTTTTTCTAATTTAACACTGAAACACTCTGTTGAGCTAGCACAGAGGAATCTGTTGACCCTATCCCTTTTCTATGGAGAGTTTGCTCCTATAGGGCTGTCAATCCAGCCTTTTTCAGTTGCACTAAAATTACTAATAAATAAAAGTACAGAAATACACAACAGACTTCACAAAGTGTCTGCATCCCCAGAAGTATCCCTAAGGTCAGGTTTTAAATAGACACATCTGAAAAGTATATGGTAGAATAGTACTGTGTGGTGACATGTTGGACTGTTGTACACCTTCAGTACTTTAGCAAAGCCTGTGCTGTGAACTGCATTTGGGAAAGGGAAGGTAGAGAACTTCAGCTTCAAATTTTCCAATCTTTGTTGGCTTTTTTTTTTGGTGTGTGTGTGGGGGAGTGGGGGGTGGAAGGGAGGTGGGGAGGGAACATCAGAGAGCACATAATAATAGGAAAATAATGAGTCAGTATCTCAGTTTTGCTTAGCCTCTGACAGGAACTTAAGCTTCCTTTAGTAGGAAATATATGGCATTAATTCTTCATTACTTCTCCTTCCAAATTTAATACATTATTACTCCACATTACTAAAAAACAATTTCTGCCTAATAAAACCTTTATACCTACAGCATCCATCTCCTACCTATGCCACAGACAAGTGTCAGCAGAAAACTTTTTCAGGTGTGTAAATTATGTTAGCATCTTTGTAGCTAGTTTTGTACCTTGTATGTTAGTAACTAGGTTTAGAGGAGATATATAAGGACTGCTCTAAAAGAAATGCCTCCTAATTTATGATAATGGCCCACAGTGTCAGAAGCAGACATTGGTGGTATGGCAGTAGATGTTGCTCCTTCCCACAAACATTCTGTCATGTGTTTCTGTGGGACAGATGGCAGCAGAGGGGCAGTCTGACAATATGGCATCTGACATGGAAGTGCCATGAAATATGTCACAGAATTCCTCCATGCAGAAAAAATCGCCCCCCACTGATGTTCACAGATGCTTGCTGAACATGTCTGGAGCCCAAGCATTGGATGTGAGCACAGTGAGTGGTGTGTTTCAGCAGTGGCAACAGCAACTGTGGAGCATCTCTGCTGGTGCAGATTTTTATGAGATTTGCGTGCTGGCTCTTGTTTATTGCTGGCAAAAATGTGTAGCTAGTGATCTTGGTTATATTGAAAAATACTATTTCGTGGCTGAGAATTTGCTCACTCAAACAGTATAATTATGCAGTTTATATCTGTTGCAGTTTCCATGGAATTAAATTGGAGGCATTACTTCTGGAGCGATATATGTAGGTTTGGAATTTAGTTTGAAGATTCAGTTTTCCTGAGTATTTCCAGATCATAGTTTTCGTAGTCCATTATCTTATATTTATTCAATGGCTTTGTAATGCCTCTGTTGAAATGACATAAGCACATTTGTACTCCTAAATTTTGTAATATTTAATCCATTCTTCCTTACCCTACACAGGCACTATTAGTTCTGCAACTTCTGTGCTTTGCTGTTTGGGAAATTACCCTGGGAACACAAACACTTCAGCTGAGTGACAGGCCTTTATCACCTCCTCCACCTCCTACTATCCAACTGGCTGCTTAAGAGACTTCAGAATTTCTGCTTCAATGGATGGCAAATACCTTTGCAGCACTTGTGCTACTCCCTTGCTTCCAGAAGAAATACAGGTAAAATTTGAAGATGTGGCTCTAATGTATTTTCTGTATTACTATATGAAATGCAACCTCTAAATCTAAGAAAATATAATTTGCATATGGGGAAAACCAGGTCAAGTTCTTACAGGAACTGCAAAGAATATAGGAAAAAAAACTAAAATAGCTATAAGAGAAAAAATGGATTCAAAACTTTTATGTGGCCTTGTTCTGCTTGTAGTCTTCTGACCAGCTAAGACAGGCATTCCTTTTTTAAAGGTGATCAATTATTCATTCCATTTTATTCAGTAAAGTGTTATTATTCTAGAAATGCAAGTGAGCGCTAGTTCATGAGTTACAAATTTATTTATTCAGATTTATAGAATGCTTGGCCTGTGGTTTATCCTATTTCTTATTCTTTTTAATTTACATAATATTTACTGCTAATGACTTGTAGAACAGAACAATAAGTTGCCTTACCTCATTGTAAACTGGAATTTTATTGGATTACAACAGGTAGGGATCTGGTCCAAGAATTTAATGTCAAACAGTATAATGTGGATCCTTTCTTGGTTGAAAGTTACTACATACTTTTAGAATGGTTGGATTTNCTTCAAATTTTCCAATCTTTGTTGGCTTTTTTTTTTGGTGTGTGTGTGGGGGAGTGGGGGGTGGAAGGGAGGTGGGGAGGGAACATCAGAGAGCACATAATAATAGGAAAATAATGAGTCAGTATCTCAGTTTTGCTTAGCCTCTGACAGGAACTTAAGCTTCCTTTAGTAGGAAATATATGGCATTAATTCTTCATTACTTCTCCTTCCAAATTTAATACATTATTACTCCACATTACTAAAAAACAATTTCTGCCTAATAAAACCTTTATACCTACAGCATCCATCTCCTACCTATGCCACAGACAAGTGTCAGCAGAAAACTTTTTCAGGTGTGTAAATTATGTTAGCATCTTTGTAGCTAGTTTTGTACCTTGTATGTTAGTAACTAGGTTTAGAGGAGATATATAAGGACTGCTCTAAAAGAAATGCCTCCTAATTTATGATAATGGCCCACAGTGTCAGAAGCAGACATTGGTGGTATGGCAGTAGATGTTGCTCCTTCCCACAAACATTCTGTTATGTGTTTCTGTGGGACAGATGGCAGCAGAGGGGCAGTCTGACAATATGGCATCTGACATGGAAGTGCCATGAAATATGTCACAGAATTCCTCCATGCAGAAAAAATCGCCCCCCACTGATGTTCACAGATGCTTGCTGAACATGTCTGGAGCCCAAGCATTGGATGTGAGCACAGTGAGTGGTGTGTTTCAGCAGTGGCAACAGCAACTCTGGAGCATCTCTGCTGGTGCAGATTTTTATGAGATTTGCGTGCTGGCTCTTGTTTATTGCTGGCAAAAATGTGTAGCTAGTGATCTTGGTTATATTGAAAAATACTATTTCGTGGCTGAGAATTTGCTCACTCAAACAGTATAATTATGCAGTTTATATCTGTTGCAGTTTCCATGGAATTAAATTGGAGGCATTACTTCTGGAGCGATATATGTAGGTTTGGAATTTAGTTTGAAGATTCAGTTTTCCTGAGTATTTCCAGATCATAGTTTTCGTAGTCCATTATCTTATATTTATTCAATGGCTTTGTAATGCCTCTGTTGAAATGACATAAGCACATTTGTACTCCTAAATTTTGTAATATTTAATCCATTCTTCCTTACCCTACACAGGCACTATTAGTTCTGCAACTTCTGTGCTTTGCTGTTTGGGAAATTACCCTGGGAACACAAACACTTCAGCTGAGTGACAGGCCTTTATCACCTCCTCCACCTCCTACTATCCAACTGGCTGCTTAAGAGACTTCAGAATTTCTGCTTCAATGGATGGCAAATACCTTTGCAGCACTTGTGCTACTCCCTTGCTTCCAGAAGAAATACAGGTAAAATTTGAAGATGTGGCTCTAATGTATTTTCTGTATTACTATATGAAATGCAACCTCTAAATCTAAGAAAATATAATTTGCATATGGGGAAAACCAGGTCAAGTTCTTACAGGAACTGCAAAGAATATAGGAAAAAAAACTAAAATAGCTATAAGAGAAAAAATGGATTCAAAACTTTTATGTGGCCTTGTTCTGCTTGTAGTCTTCTGACCAGCTAAGACAGGCATTCCTTTTTTAAAGATGATCAATTATTCATTCCATTTTATTCAGTAAAGTGTTATTATTCTAGAAATGCAAGTGAGCGCTAGTTCATGAGTTACAAATTTATTTATTCAGATTTATAGAATGCTTGGCCTGTGGTTTATCCTATTTCTTATTCTTTTTAATTTACATAATATTTACTGCTAATGACTTGTAGAACAGAACAATAAGTTGCCTTACCTCATTGTAAACTGGAATTTTATTGGATTACAACAGGTAGGGATCTGGTCCAAGAATTTAATGTCAAACAGTATAATGTGGATCCTTTCTTGGTTGAAAGTTACTACATACTTTTAGAATGGTTGGATTTTCTGCACTAATGCTCGCTGTTCATGTGTTACATTTCCTGTATAATTCTTTGAGCTTCGCTGAATATAACAGTCCCATTAAACTTTGGGTCATTGGCTTCAAAGCTATAAGGAAAGGTTATTTCATTAGAATCGGTTATTATAACCATTATAACACCATATTTGCCCACATGTTGCATCCTATCATATCAACACATCTGAAGTATGTGTAAAAAGTCTTCTGTACAAGCTGCCTTCATTGGGCTGCAGAGAGTTACAATCATAACACAAATCATAGAGCAAGCCATTCCATACTCAAAGATATTAATACAGCCTTTCACTCTTTGCAAACTCTCCTGACATGTGAGTTTACAGGGAGCATATTGGTCAGAGCTTCAAGGACCTTTTACCATCCATAGAAAGTGTATAATATTGGAGCTGTTGTCTCATCTGTGAAGATGGCATTTGGGATTTTTATTTGCCTCAAGGCATCTGGTGGCCTTTTGCAACACTTTCTTTTTATTGATGTCCCTAATCAAATGCAAATGCATATGGAAAAGGTAGTCTTATTGCATCAATATTGTGTCCTTTATTTAGAGTAGTTAATTTATAGATTTAATATCTGATACCTATGAAATAGGATAACAAAAAAGCTTTCACATTTCCTTTTATCTGCTCTATTTCTTCACATGTTAAATATTTTTAAAAGCTGCTTGTTCTGAGTCATACTTCTTCCAATTTTCTTCTGCAATTATACAAACATTTTTATTATTCATTTAAATAGCAAAGATGCCAATATTCAAGGCAACTTAAATGATTCTTAGTACGCAGCTCTGAATCTGAATCTGCAATAATGTTTGTTAATCATGTGGTTAAACTTACTTGGACATCCACAAAGGAGCATGGAGAAAGAGGGGAGAAAAGGGGAACCTAATACTCTATGGGGCTATTCCCAGGTCCATCACAGGAGCCGTCATAATCTGATGTCCATAAACCAGATGAGACACATGGTAGGCAAAACTGAGTGCTCTTGTTCTCCTGGACTGGCTCTGGGCTGTCCCAGAGGAGCTT
This sequence comes from Odontophorus gujanensis, assembly GCA_013399175.1. Classification (NCBI taxonomy): domain Eukaryota; kingdom Metazoa; phylum Chordata; class Aves; order Galliformes; family Odontophoridae; genus Odontophorus; species Odontophorus gujanensis. The sequence goes on along the minus strand of VXAB01010420.1, from coordinate 226,431 downwards.
CAGTCCCATTGTTCAAGTGTAAAACCCTTCAGGTGATTCACTGGGAGAAGCTCTCTGGATCATCTTTAGGAATAAGGTCACTGCCTGTGAATGTGAGACACGTTATGTGGTACGTGGAAGAAGCATGGAACTAATTATGACTTATTGTGAGATGTTTAGGGAAGGGACCAGAGGTTCTAGGGAAGGGATTTAGATAATTCAGGGAGGAGCAAGTGTCAGTAAAGGTAGGGGTTAGGGGTCATCTCATTGGTCTGACTGTACCTGACTGAGCCATTCTGCCCTGTCTTCTTAAATTCCTTCCTGATTAAGTGGCCTGGGAAACAAAGGGCTGTGAGGGAGCTTCAGCTTAAAGAAGGCCATGAAAGAAAGAATTTAAAGAAATGTATTTAGGAGAGAACTATGCTGTCAGATAGGAAATAAATTAAGCAAACTAAACACATGGGATTGTATTTACTCCTAAAATATTATTACTTGTGGCATATGCTCTTAGAAGGCAGAATAGAAATTCAGTTACTGTATTATTTTTTTTATGACTATTTTCATTTTGTTCTGGATG
>VXAB01010420.1:127994-225817 GCA_013399175.1 Odontophorus gujanensis | reverse complement strand
AATTTTTTTTTTTTTTTTTTTTTTGAGAATTGTGGAAGAACAAGGTAATACTTTACTTATTAGAAGGGCAGTTAGCACTGCAGTTCATTCCCCAGATACTTGATTTTCCCAGCCACTTGAAACATAGCCACTGAACTTAAGGTGTTGTTTTCAAGGGGAACATAATATTTTTGTGACAAATTGAAGACAAATGTTGTGCCAGATATTCACTTATATTGAGCTGTAGGGTCCCCTGCTTGAACATATACAGAGAACGTACTCAACTGCCCCTTACCTTCGGCCCTCACATCTCTATCCACCAAAAAAAAAAAAAAAAAAAAACCACACCTGGAAATATCAGAACCTAATCACTTTAAAAAATCTGAAGGTGGAATTAATCACATACAGTAATAGCAGAGATGAAACATGAAGCAAACTAGAAGAGAGCAAGTTGTTCCGAATGTTTATCCCAAATTACAATAAATATGCTACTTCCAGTACTTAGAAATTACTTGTGGGATGGAACAAAAAATAGAAGTGGTTTGCCGCCTATACCTTGGCATGCTCTGATACCTTTGTGTGTATCTGCCCTGCTGTGACCTTGTCTACATTGTGGTTATCATTCACTGAATGTAGATACACTTACTTTAGTCCTAAGCCCAGGAACTGAGGTTCTAGGCAGCTTCACTGTCTTTCTGATGTATGTTTCTTGCTAACCAGACTGAGATCTTCTAAGCATTGATAGTACAGTGAAAACTCATGCCATTTTTTTCACTAATATTAATATCAGTCCAAGCTAGATTGATTAAAATTTCCCCAACTGTGTCTGTCAGGCAACCACTTCTATGAGCAATATTAAAACCCTAACTGCTGTAGTGTAAGGACATAAATGAAGTAAAATTTTCAAGAAGTAATAGGTTTTATTAGGTATAGTTGTAATATGTGAAAACACAATCAGGTACACTTAAGCTCTCTTGTCATGCTACAGTCTAACAAATCTATTTAGATTAATTCTTTTTCTTCATGAAGAAGACTCAGCATAGTTGTGGGGTACATCTGACATTTATACTGAGAAAAAAGTCAGATGTCTTGGAGATTCTGTCTTCTACAAGCCTATCTCTGCAACAGCACAGAACCAAAACTGCGTGGAGGAAAAATAGTTTCCTTCTTACACCTCCCAGAAATTAGAATTCAGAGCTCTGTTCACCACATGCCTTTGCTCAGTGTAAATGAACCTAGCTGTTTACAGCTGGTGTACAGTTTTCTAGCGTAAGGACAGAAATGGAACAGCTTTCCAGAAGGTACTACAAGAATCTTTTCATATTGTAAGTGTAAATATGACAAACACCTAAAAGTAGCATTACAGTCAATGGCAGTGGTTCCTTTGGGGATTTCAGTCACCCTGATATTTGCTGGAAAAGCAACACTGACAGATACAGTCCAGGACCTTCCTTCAATGTGTGGAAGATAATGTTCTGGTGCAGGTGGTGGTGGAGACAGTGATGACAGAGATGTGCTGTGGGACCTTGTCCTTACTGACAAGGAAGGACTGGTTGAGAATGTGAAGGTTGGGGGCAGCCTGGGATGCAGTGACCATGAGATAGTGGAGTTCAGAATCTTACATGGCAGAGACAAGGCAGTAAGTAGTGTTGTAACTGTGGATTTCAGGAGAACCAACTTTGACCTCTTCAAGAATCCACTTGGAGGTATCCCTTTGGTTAGAGCCTTGGAAGGTAAGGGTGCCCAAAGAGTTGGTTGACATTCAAGCACCACTTCTTCCAAGTTCAAGATCAGTGCATTCTTAAGAGTAAGAAATGGTGCAAAGGTGGCAGGAGACCCACATGGATGAGCAAGGAACTCATGGAGAAACTCAAAGGGAGGAAGAAAATCTATGGAATGTGGGTGTCTGGTCATTTCTGAGGAATATAGGAATGTTGTCAGGGCATGTGGGGATGCAACATGAAAAGATAAGGCGCGCTTGAAATTGAATCTAGCACAAGAGGTCAAGGACAAGAAAGGCTTCTTTAATTACGTTGATAGTAAAAGGAAGACTAGGGAAAATGTGAATCTGCTATTGAATGTGTTGAGTGCCATGGTGACAGTGGACATTGAGAAGGTTGAACACCTTCTTTACTTCAGGTTTTACTGGTAAAGCAGGACCTAGGGAATCCCAGAACCTGGAAATAAGAGCCTGGGGAAAGGAAGACTTCCCCTTAAAACTATAAATGTATTGTGGCAAACCCAAAGCCTTCCAATTTGTCTGTGGGTAGCTGGTATGAATATTGTTGCTTTGTCTTGTCTTCATTCATGTTTCCCAGACTCATCTGTGTAACATGGTCTATAAAGTAGAGAAGCACAGATATCATTAAAAAATGAGACAAATAGACATCACTGCTTCTACAGACAGTTATTTGAGGCAACTTAGGGCTAAATCGGTCTATCAAATCAGGTTTTGCTATATTAAACGGGTCAAAATAAAATAGCTGAAGGTAGTACTGCTATAAAAAATCCACTAGCAAAACACATAACATTTGTATTCTGTTGTTTTGTTTTTAAGTTTTTTACTTCTTCTTGCAGGATATCTTATTTATTTTAGCTAAATAAGAATGGGCAGCAGTAAAGATATTCGCCCTGAATGCCTAAGTAGGTTGTGAGCATTTATTGGTAAGGTATAGTTCAGTATATCCTAGGAATGCAATGTTCTCACAGAGTTTTGATGAAGGTTATGCTATTGTTCATCCAAATTCTTAATGTATCTGTTTTCAGGAAATACTAATAAATAAATAAATAAAAACACAAGCTTTTCATCTTACCTTTTCTGTTCTGATTAGAATTTCTTACAGAATTTGATCTTTTGCATTTCTAATAGAATCATGATGATCATTAATAACTTTAGCATTTTTCAAAACTGTCACCACACAGAGGGGTTAACTACCTTTGGTGAAAGTGAAAGTTATGAGAAGAATAAGGCTGCTAACAAAGCTGAGTCTACAAAACACTGACAAGTCAGCTTTGTTAAAACTTCACAACTGCACAATATATGTTTCTATAAAAATTTAATGTTTATAGAGCTGCATTAGATAGTGATTTAAATGTAATCCAACGAAGAATCTTTTGGACATGAATATCAGATGCCCAGTAGAATGTAGGAAGCTGTGATTTAATGGCACTAAGTGGATTCAAGGGCAGGTGAAAATAAGTTTTATTTTCACCTCGCCTGACTTTGTCTGCAAACAATATTGGGAAAGGTTAAATGTCAACTGAAAAGGATTCTGGGCAGAGCTTTCTCAGAGTTTCATATATATATATATTTATACACACACACACACAGATATATATATACATATTATGGTAATACCTAAACAACATAATGAATGCAGTCCATAGAGCCATCTACACTTTAAAGAACGTATTTAGGTGCATCTTTTTTTAATAGAATTAGAAAAAAGCTTACAAGTTGATCATACGAAAATGGTGAAAATCTGATGTAGTTTGAACCTTGTTATTGACTTCTACTGTTCTCTGCCAGATCCTCGTCTTGTCCTTCACTGAAGGTGAACTGTTCAAAATATCTGTAATTTTCCCATTCTAACAAAAGCTCGCTTTTCCTTATATATTGGAATAATGCTGGGCAACTGGAAGGCATAACTTTGGCCAGTGATTTTAGTATGTCACTCACAGAAACTTTATCTTCTATTGCCATTATTAACAAAGAAAGCTTCCTCACTAGGGCTTCTGGACCATCTGACACACTTTGTGTCCTGCTTTGGAATTCACCTTTGGTGATATTGAGCAAACTCTCCCTTATCCACTGTAGAAACATATTCATAATATGTTCATAATCATTTGCTGACATAACAGTACTGTCAACATGAGTAGAATTTTACCCTCATCCTTAGTTTTATTTATTATTTTTCGTATTTTACTTGAAAAAGGAAGATAAGTTATTTTAAATCTTAGATTAGGAAACTCGTGAATGAAATATAGCAGTATTAGTATCACCATGGATCTGCACTTTTTTAAAAAAATTAAGTTTATTGATTCATTGAATACATATCTGGAAGGCATCATTACATCATCTAATCTCTTATAGTGTATACAGAATATTACATTTCAGATAACCTCCACTAAGCTTGAAAATCTGCATTTAAATAAGGATCATTGGCTAATACTTGTTTTCCAGAAAACATAATCTTCACTAAAAGACAACAGAAGACAGTGAATCTATCACTTTTGTTGTACTTGTTACCAAGGTTAATAATCCTGTTATTTAAATATATTGTGCTTTACTTCTAATTTCAGGTTGTTTTTTTTTCTTCATATAAGCACATATTCTTGTTATATCTGTTCTGGATTAAAGGGGCCAGTAATGCTCATATTTTCCGCCATGAAAATCAGGAACTCACTTACTGTCTTTAACTGCGTGCCATCATGCTACAGCTGTGCTGAATGCATCACTGCCAAAACTGGATCAAAATACTGTTCCACAAAACTGTTTTTTTTTTTTTTTTTTTAAATTTTCCTGCAGATATTTGATTTGTAGTGGATATATGCCTATGCAATACTTTTTGCATTTTTTCATAAGCTGTATGCCAGCTCATAATGGAACCATGATGAGAAAGCCATACTTCATAGTCTTTTTCCCCTCACAACAGTTTGCCATGTTAATTCTTCATTCTTCTTCTCCACTGATGATTTTTTAATAATTTGCACAGAATTTTGTACATTTCCTTCACAGAGGGCAGTGAAATGATAATTTGCATGTGAACGTGGTATATTATTAAAATCTCTTGAGCCAGTCCTGTTAATGTCTTGAAATAATCTATATAAATAATGACTCAAAGAAGAAATATAAAAGCCCATTTGGCAGGTACTTATATAGGAATAAACTGCCGAATGTTTTTACCTGAAAATCTATTTATATCAGTTTTAGAGTTAAGGTGTGAAGTTTCACAGCACATCTCCAACGCTTTACTGTAGAGGACAGGTACACCAATCTGGAATAATAATAAAAAAACACTAACAAAACTATTCTGTGTTCAGGCACAGAACAATTCTTACAGTTTTACTCATTACTTGCTATTTTACGGCATTTTTAATTTTTTGGTGTCTGCAAAGATTGAAAGCAGAAGAATCAAAACTAATGAGTAAGAACTGTGAGGCTTTAAGCTGTATGAAAACAAAGAAGCAAACAACAATATATATATTGCCATAAAACATTCAGCTTACCTGACATTTTTCTGTTCAGTTGTGAGGTCATTTTTGTCCGTATCACCACCTTGCTGCCCAAGGAAGTGATGCAGTCCCCATTCCTGTACATATTTAAGAAACCTGTGGATGTGGCACTAATGAGACATGGTTTAGTGATCGAACCTGGTAGGTCAGGTTGATGTTTGGATCTGTTAATCTTGAACCAATCTATTTGACTCTGTGTTATCTCTGGACCCTGCTGGGTCTCAGGACTACATGAAGAGTCACATCTGAGGTCCACACCCCATGTGTTGTCTTCTAGTCTGTTTTTTTTTTTTGGTTTTTTTTTTTCAGCCAGAGCATTCTCTGAGTTGGAGAGAGCTACCCCAGCCATCTGTGTAAGAAAATTCATGTTAACACTCTCCAGATTGTTTGGCAAATCTGAGCTGCCCAGTTTTGACAATTCGAGGATGAACTCAAGTAGTTAGGTTCCTAAAGGCGGTAAAGATATAACTAAAGGACAAGTAAGATATGAACCAAGGTGAACTTTTGAGACTTGCGAAGATTATCACATTTATGGACATTGGCCAAATCTAGAGTTATGTAAATTTGAAAGATGGATATATTTTACTAGGGAGATTTAAGGTTTATTTAAGATTCAACTATAAGTAAGAAGCCAATTAATTCTGAAAGTCAATTGTCATTTAAAAACTTTGCACATCAGAAACTTGGATATTGTGTGTGCTCTGAATGTTGCAAGTTTGGAAACACTTGTAGAAACAGTTATCATTTATGAATAATTCTTTTATAATAATTTCTGATTTTCATTTACTTGGTTACCATCAGCTCAAGCAAAAATTATTTGGAGGGAGAAGAAATCTTAAAAACAGAGCTCATTCACTGCTACATAATTACATTGATTTCAAAGCAGCTGAACAGGCAACAAGTTGTCAGTGCATTGTGAAACCCTTTAAGGATCACTCTTCCCTATTGTCAGACCCTAAAAGACGGTGTTCTATGCTACTGACAAGTGTGTATGCAATTATTCTTGAGCTGTTACAGTTTTTTCAAGTGTTTTTGCCCACGCAACTCAAATATCATTACCTCAAGTCTAAATCCTGTGGGGAAAGAAAAAAATAAAAATTAAATTGTAGGATATGGAGACAGACTGTATGTGCTAACTTTCTCTAGATATATCCTGACATTTTTTCAGCTAATGTAGTATAAAAATTGCATTTTACGTAGAATTTTATCTTTTATCTATACTTTTATCTATACTTTTCAATCTAAACCTTATGAGATAATTTTTTCTTCAGGTACTTTCAGTGTGATTTCATGATTTTTTTACAGAATTGCAATAGCAGAATTAAACATACCCATTGTATCATCTTGATGAAAAAATAGTTAACACCATAAGAATAATACAACAAATAGTTATGTGGAAAGTCAATTTGATATGACTGCCCAGGTTTCCACAAGGCTTAAATAAGCATTCTTTGAGTTTCATTAACCAAAAGGTGATAGAGCAACAAAGCAATTGTGAAAGGATCTTCTTTACAAGTTCAAAATAATGTTCTGAAGTTTAAAGCAAGTGTATTGGCCCCTTTGGTCTAACTTGTACATCTGGGACCAGAGCAAGGCTTCTTATGAATTTAGATCTTTTACCAGTTCCACTCATTGTAGTGCTTTCCGTCACTGTCACTCTTCTGTCTGCTCCCCCAGCAGCTGCACAGCTGGAGGTCTGATTGGAATGGGGAATTTTGTTTGAATCCTTTGCATCAGATCTGTTTTCACATCTTTTGTTTTAACACTTAAAGGAAAAGCATAAAGGAAATGTTACAGCTTGATTTACTGGGGAATTGCATACTGCAGAAGAGGCAAGGAATTTAACTTTTCAGAACTTGTATTTCACATCTAACATACTAACATCCCTCATCAACAAAGAGCATGGCTCACTGACCTCAAAATACTTTTCAAAAAATAAGAATAATTAGCAGTAGAATGCACAATTCCTAAAATCTGATGAGGTACCACCAGAAAACTAAATTTAGAATGACTGTGGCAGTTGTCCCATGAGTTAACATTAAATTTAGAGGCATTCAAAATTGACAAAATGAGTAGGGGAACACAGAGGTACAGAAGAACTGGATTATTTTATTTCACTAAATCTTTCACTAATAGAACACTTAGCAACAAATGTTATTAATCAACATTGTATTTTCCTACAAAAAAAAAGTGGTGGTTAATATAATCAAATGTTGCCATACAGTTAGCTTTGCTCATTCTAAAACTGTCTATTTTTCTTATTCAGTAGTCAGGCAAAGTCAGACTCTGGATGTGCTCAGAAGCACAAGATTTTTCTTTGATATTGGACTTCAGAATGCACACTGCTGCTCTGCAGATCTTTTTATTCAAAACTCTTTGCAGTTCAGTGTTGTTTGCTCTTAAAATACTGCCTCTCCCTTTTAGAGCTCCTTATTGCTTTGAACTTTCCTTTGCAGTTTTCATTTCCCAAATGATATTTCAGCTTATCTGTCACTCATTTTCGACTAGGAGTAACAAAAGTTTAGACCTGCATAAAAAAGTAAAAATAAAAAATAATAATTAAGAAATTAAGATATTTTGCCTCAGCAAATACTGATTGCAAGGCATTAAAACAATTTCTAAAGAATATTACATTTAATTCTGAAGTACTCAGTACAGAAATCGTAAAAAGTGATCACACTACTGTGACACTGCTGGTGTCACAAATTGTACATCTTTATCTCCAGTTATTTATAACTGGATCAACCTTATATCCCTAACATTTCCTAAATTGTTGTATTCAGTTTCTCCACTCCTCCTCCCTCCCCTCCCAAGAAGCATTTCCTTTTAAAATTGTTGGGGTGTTTGTTTGTTTGTTTGTTTGTTTGTTTGTTTTAGTAGAGCTGTGTCTTCATTTGGAAATCATTTATGAATTATAAAATTGTAAAACAAAATGCTCCTCCATTTTTATTTCTTGTAATATAATATGATCAGTATATATTTCTCTACAATTTCTAATGAATATCACAAGTTCTTATCCTGATCATGCTACAGTTAAGATGATGTTTTTTTTTTTTTTATTTTTCTCAGTTTTTAACAGTCAGACAAATGCAGAGGAGAATATAAATGCATTTTTCCTCGTTTAAGATACAGAACTAAAACAATAAGATGTGACCCAAGTATGCTTCTTGTGTGTGAGATATGGTGAAAATAGAATATGAATACCATAAGATGGCTATGGAACAATAGGAAAAATATGGCAATGTTCTTCCTTAAGAATTTTTTTCTTTCCTAATTATTTTCTGTTGAGAAGTAACTGCTACCTGAACCATGAGAATTTTCTAAAATCTGTTCAGTTGTGAAGGAAGATAAAGAGAATTTATATGAGCTTTTGGTTCACCTTTGAGCTTTTTATGTTTGAGCCCAAATTCTTACAAATGTAAGTCACTTTGAATCTGGTATCGTTTTTAATATCCTGAAAAATTATTTTAAACTAAAGCTAGTACAAATTTAAGTGCCTCTGATGAATACCTGGAAAGCTTATCTTGTTTTCTAGAGCAGGACAACATTATTTGTAGTTTAAGGAATTATGTCATTCTACAAACAGCAGGTATCTTTACATAGAAAAATAGACACTTCAATTCAGAGGTGAAAATTCAGAAAAATAACATAAAAGCCAATCAGACATTTAAACTCAGTCACATCATTTAGCAGCAGTAGTAAGCATTGTATGTTTATGATATAAAAATCATAATATAGTAAATAAAGAACGCAAAACTATAAAAGAAAATCCAAAATAAAGTACCATTTACAATAAATGTTCTAATTTAATCTCAGCTACCCGAATTTCCCTTAATGATTGAAAAAATGCTTTTTAATAGAAGGTACTCTGACTAATAATTTTCAGAAAATCTAATATTTTTGTCACTTTTCTCTCATGAAATGAGAGTGAAATGTACTAAGGTGCATTTTCATGCTTTTAATTGATTTGTAAACTTTTAATCTCAGAGAGTTTCTACTGTGCAAAACATTTCTGAAGTTTCCTCTAAATGGAATCTCTGGCCAAAGTATGTTATGTGAATATTGATAATATTAAATTTACACAAGTTTATTAGAAATGAATTATGATTGAAATGCCATTATTATGGTTGGAAGTCTGAAATTAGAGAATGTTATTCACTAGGAAACACACACTTGTTCCAAGTGCCAGTGCCTCTCATACAGCCAAGCAATTTTTCACTGTCTGAGAATTTACATGATAAAAGCAAATGAGGAATGGACATGGGACTGAAATGTTTTGGAAAAGAACCTGCGACAGTTCCTTTGAAGCTTTAACAGTTTATAATGTAAATACATACTTAAGAGATTATTAACATTCACATATTTTACCCAAAAGGCTTTCTGTAAGTTCAAATTTTAAGTTGCTGAAATATGCAAGAGGAATTGTAAAATGTATGTGCGAACATGTTCAAACATTTTAAAGAGTCTGTGCTGCAGAATGTTTTTATTTGATTTTAATGTGATTTAATATATGTAAAATTAGTGTGTATAATTAGCCAAAACAATGTACCGTCAGACTTTAATATAACATAGGCCCTGGGAGGTCTAGAATTTAAGGAAATCTGAATATTTTTCACACAGAGTCATTCTGATGTAAGAGTAGATCAAAAGATGAACAGAAAAGACTATGAAAACAATCTTTCAAATAAGTTTTCAAAACAAACAGGACACTGTTTTCTTTGGCTCCCAGAAAAGATGATTTCTTGGAGCATAGCTAAAAGTTCAGTGACTGAGCATGTTAACTCTGTGCAAATAGAAGTGTCAAATTAATGCTAAAATGATCACTTCTACATATACTTCTGGACTTATGAGAACCACTTCTTTAGATGTCCAAATATGTTATAGGTGTCTTGAAGTACAAACTTTTGAAGGCAGAAGCTGAGGCAAAAAAGTGGAACTCTTAATTTCTACTTGCAGTACTAAAATTATAATATAATGGCTTCACTGTGTAAAATAACTTGCATGAGTCTTACTCACTTTTTTTATTTGTTATATGCTTTTTAAAATTATTGAAAAAGACCCTTCTTGTTCTTTTTTCTAATCTTTATAAAAATAAATGTTTGTATCAATGGTTTATGGACCAGTTTGGCCCTATTCCACAACCAGTGTTGCAGGGGGACCTACGAACCCACGCCCCAGGAAATGGGAAGGGGAAAAAGGGAGAAGGTAGGGAGATGGGCCTGAAAACAAAACAGTGGCAATGATCTGAGGAGGAAAGCTAATTTATTAAATAAGATAATGGAATAAAAAATAACACAATATTATACAATATAATTGGAATTGAGGTTAATAAATAAAATGAGAGTGTTCAAAACTGAAGGTCTTACTCTAAAGCTGAAGGTGAGATGACTAGGAAGCTCCCACTGCTGGCGAGTAGCAAATAGAGGGAGCGTCAGGACTTGTGTGTAGTTTTATCATTCTCTCTGAGTGGAAAATGGAAAATCAAAGTACTCTGGGGTATGTAGTTCTCCTCTTCTGAGAAACAGGTACTGGGCAATTCAGCAGTCCACAGAACTGGAGCATTAACTCTTTAACTCCCAGTGCCTTACATGAAGTTATGATGAGAAATATGATAAAACCATGACAATTTGAAAATCTAAGTATTATCTTTTAAGTACAAGTGAATGATAGTATTTTTTTTGTTTGTATGCACTCACATTGATCTGAATTTTCATAGCAATAAGTATATCTACTCAGAATATTTTCATAGGTGTACTGTATTACCTCTCTTTCTGCGATGCTCCATCATTGAATTTTCATGAATAAGTATGTATCCACTACTTATCTTAAATAGCATAACTTTAGTCAGAATTTTGTCTACCCAACAAATAGGTGGACTTGTCCATTGGAACAGAGAATAAATGGAAGCTGATCCTAACTAATGATCTTGGTAATATTATGTCCTTTCATGTATTAATAAATTACCTATTGAGTATGCCGAAGTTACAGAAAGCCATCAAAAGGTGCTTGTCAACTATAATCACAATTTGTTATTTCCCCTAGCAATCTAATTCAATTACAACTGTCACAAATATATCAAGAATAATTTCTGCAAAATGAATATTCCTTTGTTTCACTTACTGTGCCTTGAGGAATCTTTATCTCCTTTTCATCTTTTGTTTCAACAATTTACTTCATAAGGAGGAAATGACAAATGGTGAAGCAGGAAAGGGAAAGAAAAAAATGTTGATTAGTAGTTCTCGGGATAAGGTAGTTCAAAAAGCTGAATTATTCATACACCAAAAAAGTCACACCTAGGGAAGTGGAAAGTTGCTTATCACAAGGAGAAAGAAGGAAATAATTTGACCTGTTTACTAACATGTATAATGCAGCCATTCACTTAATTCTGCAAACATTTCCTTATCAAATTGCTTCTTAGCAAATGAGAAATGAATTGCTTAAATTTATTTATACATTGCTTATATAGCAATTTTCCTTCAGTATTTGTCCAACACTCAAGTAGCCATAAATTCACCCTGCCTGTCTTGGTTCTGCAAAAACAACAACGCGGTAATGCCAAAATTATGTAGTTCTTCAGAGTTTTTAAATAAAAAGGTTAGAAGTACAAACTGGCATTTTTCGGTTAATCTGCTGAATGCATCCAATTAAAATGCAAACATATTGACATGGAGAAAATTCTAAATTTGAAATGCCAAAATTATAATATGAAAAAGAAATGTTGCTGACATATAATAAGAAAAGACAGTTTTCATTATCTAAAACTGTAACCTCTCCAGGAAACTGAAATTAGAAACTAATCTTAAACCGATGCTTCTAAGTCTCTGCTGCATTGCTGAATTCTATTTGAAAATGCATGTACATAAATAAGTTCTGGAAGTATGCCTTCTATTAAGAACACCTCCCCGGACCACCAGAAATAAATAAATAACCCATAAAAACAACTCACATGAAAAAGAGCCAAAATACACAGTTTCTCTCCACTGCAAAACTGTGAGGTTTTTTTGTTTGTTTGTTTGTTTGTTTGTTTGTTTTTCAGATATCGAGAGTGCTGATTATAACAACTTGAGTTCAAATGATAGACTATCAGCATCATACATTCAATGAAGGACCTGATAGCTGCTCAGTTGTTGTTACAGTTGCTTGACAAAAATATATATAAATGTATGCTAATGCAAATTTAAATTAAGAAAAGCAAGTGTGTTTTCTGTTTCAAAAGTTCTTGGTATTTTTCTAAAATAGAGGAATAGCAGAGCAGAAAGAACAGACCCCTCTCCCATTATTTCTGGCCTGATATTTGCAATAGTGATTCCAGTTGCCATTCATCTATAGGTCAAGACGTTGACTTGCAAATTGATGGCTTTCTTACTCAAAAACGGTTGATTTGACACAGGAAAATATATTAGATCTTATCTCTGTAAAGTCACACAATAAAAGAAGTTGGAAGAGACTGCTGGAGGTGTTGTCTCACCCCTGCAACCCAGGAGGGACATCCAGATCAGAATGCTGGGCTCATATCCAAGTGTCTTTGGAAGGATCGGGGCAGAGACTCCAGTGTCTCTCTGAGCAGCCTGTGTGAGTGCTCATAGTCATCCAGTAAAAGAATGTATCCTGGTGTTTAGACAGAAGCACTTGTGTTCCTGTCTGTGCCTGTTGCCTCTTGCCCTTTTTCTAGGTATCAGTGAAGAAAGCCTGGCTTCTTTTACACCTTTTGTTCAGATGTTAACATATCCTGAGACCTCTGTTCTACATTCTTATGATTATTTTGTTATTAAGCAGGTATTAAGTAATCTGATAATGCATCCATATTTGTACTTTAAGAAGGCATGAAAGCAGTACAAAAGCAGAATGTAGTGGGCAAGATATTTTTTACAGAATCATATCAATAATAAGGGAAAGAATTGAAAATACTATAGCACATGACAGAAAATCATAATCCTAAATCAAGAAATGAATCACTAAATTTAATAATAATAATAATGACAATTAAAAAAAAACAAAAACTAATTTGGTTTAAAGAGGGATGAAAGCAGTTGTGTAATGAACAAATAGAAGAACAAAAATAATGAATTAGAAATTCCAGAAAGCTAACCAGGAAACCAGGAACACACACAGGTAAATGTCACCAAGCTAAGCTTAAAAAAGAAGTTTTTGAGTGTGTCAGGAACAAGAAAAATACTACAAATAAATGTAATCCATTAATAGATGCATTTAAGGTTTTGTTGGTTTTTTTTCTATATTTATGAAAGTATCAAATGATGTATGTATGGAAACTGTTAGGCCACAGCCTGACTGAGAACCTGGTAAAGAGGTATGTACAGTGCTGTGAGCACAGGTGTGAACAATTCACCTGTGTGACCAGAAGGATAGGTGATGTGTGGGGTGGGTGGACCCAGGGTGCACCCTTCCCTAACCTCATTTAAGGGCGTAGCACTTTCACTTTAAGACTGCTTACTTTGGAAGTTTCTAGCAAACCCTGGTCATCAGAAAGTAGTAAGTAATTCTTTCTTTATTTATTCGGTTGTGATCACCCCCTTTCTTGGGTGATTCAGGAGTGGTTAAAACTGTATCTACTGCCTCCTATCCTTACAATGTGTTCCTATTATTTGCTGTAACTGGAAGTTCTTTCCTCCTTGAAAATCATATGGATGTTGCACAGTGTGTGCTAAAGTTTGGTACATTTTAATCAGAGTATTTATATAACCTTAAGAAAGTATTTGACCAATGAGCTTTCTTCACTTTTAACAATGATTTTTCTGTAAGTCTTAGAGCGCTGGGGCCCTAGAGACTGAAAGTGAGATGGGTTGAATGACTTGGGTGATTTTAGGTTTGTCAGTTTGACACTGATCTCAGGCAAAGTAATGGAAAGTGGCTGATAGAACACTTGATTAATAAAGAGGCAAAGGAGGTAAATATAATTAATGCCAATCAAAACAAATGAAAAACATTATGGAAAACAAATCTTATCAAACTGACTCTATTCTTCCAACAACACTACTAGTTGGTTGATAATTAAAATAGGATTGATGAAATACACCCTTGGCATTGAAAGCTTTTGTCCTGATGTTGTAGCACTCTGGTCTAATAGAGAATACAGAAAGAAAGTCAGTGTTGCACACGCTAAACAAATGAAAAATTGTCTAAGTAGAAGGCTTCAGAATTAACTGTGAATCAGAAAACACTGTAGCAAATGAACTTATGACAAGGTCCCACTGGATTTGGTTTTACTGTGTGTTACTCTTTGTCTGTGTCTGGCAGAAAACAAATAACAGATAAGAAAATGCCTGAAATAATTGAATAGGTCCTATTATTGTTATGAATTCTTAGCTTGTTAATAAAGTTGGTTCAATATAATGAAAAATGTTAAATACAGCTAATTATACGATCACAAGTCTGAAAGAAAAAAAGGCTGTATATGTTCCAGTTCACACTTTCATGTATAGCAGCTGGGGAAGGAACTAGAGGAGTAAAGTGGATAATCAGTTAAGAATAAACTTTTACTGCAATGATTCAACTCAGGAATAATATGAAGGGTGAATACATAAATAAAAATTTGAGGTATAATGTAAATGGAAAAACCTTGATACCTACTTTAGGTTCTTTTAATGGTGTAACTTTAAATAAGAAACTGATTTTGAGGTTTGCATCAGAGATGGATGAAATTGAATAGGTTAAAAAAATCGGAAATAGAAGATTGGAGAAATTTCCCATTTCCCAATCTGAGAATCCTCCCAAAATGTTAAGAAACCACTTACGTTGTTTTAAATTAAGAATTGTAAGTAAGCGGTCAGATGATTATCGAGAATAGTTTCTTTGACCTATTAGAAAAATATAACAACGTATGATGGCTTGCAGTCGCAGACATGCATTCAAATTACAAATAAGGCAAACATTTTAAGAGTTGCAGAAGATGCATTTTGAATAAGTGGTCAGCAGTTCCAGTTTTTAAATTCTTAAAGGCAAACTTGTTCCCCCCATACTGCTCTAACTTGAGGAATTAATTTATAGTCTTACGTTACACAGAAAAACAAGATGGATGATTGAATGGACTTTTCCTGGCTGCAATTCATGAATCTATAGCAACAGTGGAAGCTGACTCCTTTGCTCCACTTGCCAATAAACTGAATTAAATCTGTATAGAAAATGTTCCCTGGCAGAATAATAATTATATGATATGTAATTTTTTAAAAAATTTAAAAAGTATACAGATGAAATCTCTAGTGTACATTCACCTATACGCAGGGCAGCTTATTTTATTTTTTATAACCAAATAAACATACTGTTTTACATTGGAATTAGTAGAATTTCACTAAGAGACTTTAGGCAAGCTTAAAGTGAATGATCTTTTATATGTATGCAGTGGCTAAAGTTTATGATAAATAATGGAGTGACTTAAACCTGTCAAGAAGTTTTGATGAAGCTGAGAATATGTTTTGATTAGCTTTATCATAAAATATTCTTGTTGGATTGTTCATTATGCCAAAACTGTACCCAGTAAGAAGTCTGCACTATGAACCATGTTTGTTCTTCAAGTAATGTTTCATGTTTCTTTACAGCAGAAATAGGGGTTCTAAAGTAGGCCTGTTCCCATATTCAAATTGCATAACTGCTGTTGAGGCAAAATAGAGAACAAGCAGATTGGGGAGATGGTATTGCAGCCAAAGAAAAGGCCTGTGAAACCTGCTAATTAAAACTGCGCTAATCAGGGTAATATTTGTTTTTGGCTTGCCTTGAATGTGAAGAAACCCACTGAAACAGCGTAACTAACAGCAGTACATAAGAATGTTTTGATAAGTTGCCAGAGACAGTGTATAAGCAATGTGACCAGCAAAGAGCCATCCAAGTGACAGAAATAGTTATGCAATGATCATGAACAAAGAACGAGATAAGCATTAGGGACTGCAGGTAGGTAGGGTGCCCTGCCAAATATGAAAGGATGACTATCTAAACCAAAACCAGGAAAAGCAGCAACTGGAACAGATGAGATTCACTTTGGCGAGAAGCACAAAATATTAGTGATGAACTAAAATAGAACAGAAGCAGGCTTGTAAAAGATCTTTAAGGCCTGAGCACCTTAGATATGGCTACTAGGTTCCACGACGGTCACAGCTATCGTGTGCCAAACATACAGTATCAGCTTCAAAGTATTTTACTCTCGTAGCTAATTCAGAATGTTTTTTTTTTTTTCTTAATGACAGCTAATTTGCTATATGTAGTGATAATGATTAATAATATCAAAAGATTCACACAAATTGTTTTATTAATTAATGAACTTAGTAAAGCTTGATTTCAAAATTTAAATAGCTTGATCTGTCAGTGAAGTTCTTAAACATTCCCAGCACGGTAACTGCAAATTCCAAAATGCGCATATACAAACACATGTGTAAATACGTACGTATCTGGATAAATTTGGTTCAGAAGTATACTTCCAAAGCACTGCTGTATGAGTACTTCCTTCAGGAAAAACATGCTTTGACACCAAAATAAAAGGCTCCTACAAGGTAAAACAACTACCCTAGCTTGCCCCTGAACTGAGCACAACTCTAGCTGTTTATGGAAAACAAGTACATAATTTCAGGCTACCTCCCTCCTCCTACATATGTTTTCACTTAAACTTGTTACTCTGCACAAACCAGAAGAACAGAATGAGAAGTCAGGGACATCCTTCTCAATGCAATATAAAGACCTTCAGGAAAAATTTATTATTCTCTTACAAAAATACATGTTTTATTTGTAGAGTGGAGAATAAAATTACCATTGCCTGCCCCAGTTTTCTATTGATAACTCTTAATTACAAGTTATGAGGGATAAAAGGAAAGTACTCTGAAGCCACATGCACAAATTCATTATTTATTTGATGTTTTTAATTTTAGACTCCTATTACCAGTGATTTATAAGGGGTGTTATCCTTGAGAATTCACTTGCATGCAGTAGGAAATTATAACGCAATTTAAAAATTCCTCTTTGATGATATCAGTGTACATGTTTTATGTATTACTTTACCAATTTACAAGATCAGAGAAAAGCTCTTATAAGCATTTGTACAAGTTAGAAATGAAACCTGCTTGAGTCAATGGAGCAAAAGTTTTACTAAGCAATAAGGGTCAGAAAATAGGAAAGTAGCACAGAATGCCAGTGTGTTAGAGAGACAACCTCTGGCTAGTCTTTGAATCCTGTTTACAGCTAACAGAGTTGAAGGTAAGAATCTGAGATGGGGCTTACTAAGCTGTGTAAGCTGTGTTTTAACCATTTCTCATAAATATATTAAACTTAATTATTGCTCTCACATAGAGGCCTGACCACATAGGCAAATCAAATATCTGGACACTAACTTTCACCTAAGCCTTTTTCAGTGTAACAAACTGAGTGACCTACATCTTATCCCAGTGCACCCCACAATGACAAGAGGGGTAGTTAAATGAAAAACTTTGTCCTTTCCATTTTAGGATTGTTGTGAAAATACTAGAATGGAGTAGAACAGTTTGTAAGGACCTTCAGAGATCGTCTTGTCCAACTGCCTGACTTCATTACTTTTCCATGAGCCTGTTGGTAGAATCTGTAGGACAGAAAAGGATATTTAAATACCTAACATTTCCCATAATATCATCTGTATGCACACATACATAAAAATACACATGAAAGAGCATGATTTGGTAAACTCTCATTTGTATTTCTTCATCCAGGAATCAAGAACAGATAAGAAATATTCACTGAAAATCAGTGATCCAATTTTTAGATGAGAAGGGAAACATTTGATAAATCTGGATAAAACACAAAAAATGGGCATGTGCATAAGTATCTTTTTTTTTCTTGTGTTAACGGAGACATAATTTGGGTTGTTTCTTAACCAGAAATTCAAGAGACAGAGAAGATATAAGATATGCTTTTCTCTTAAACATTTCATATTACCTTTTTGAACATCGTTCCAAGTGTATGAGGTGTGGTAAATGCTATTTTGAATTGCCTAAGTTTGCACATTCTTTAACTAGAAGATTTAAACATCTAGTCCGTTACACTGAGTGTGACTTGCACAACTGTCTATCTTGATACTGTATCAACTTTTGTTGGTGATCAACATGTTGTGTTTTTTATTTATAGCAGAATTTGTGTTTGAATCAAAATTGTTCATTTTATTTAAATACAGGTCCTAATCTTTGTGAAATATATGTCAGGAAAGAATCATAATGCCTAAGAACAACTACTCTCATGTTTACCACTTTCAGCATCATATTCAATACTGGTGCTGCTTGCACAGAAACCTAGTAAACCCATGAACACTGACAGTATATTTTCCTATAAGCCAACGGTTACTTCAGAAGAACCAGCATAGGTTTAGTTTGAAAGGTAATCTCAAGGGAAATAAATATGCAACCTATATTAGTAACTGAAGGGCTAGAAACTCAAATAATTATTTTGTAAGTAGATCTTAGTCCATTATTTTAGAAGACTCAGAAGTACTAATTACTGGAATGACTGCTGGTTCATCTTCTTCAGTATATGTATATATATAGTTACAGGTAAAAGAGGCAGAAAGGCTAGAAAGAAAGGAAAACAACAAGCATAGTAGGAAAAAAGCATTCACTGAACAGCTATATTGGCAGAGGAACGGAGCATAAAATTGCAACAGTTTTTAGGAGGCACTATTATAAGTTTAAAAGGATGAAAACATGGAGCCAGATGATTTTGAAATTGCACTGCATGGATTTTCCAGATACCTGAAGGAAGTTTGGCACAGGCTGCTGAACTATTGTACTGTGCTAATTGCAGCAGATTGGTCTGTGTCAACTATTTTGTTGGGTCTGCACTCTCACATTAGCCTTGTTGACTTTATAAATTGTTTTAAGAACTACAGCTGCTATCAACATTTGTTTAATAGACAATATTTCTCCTAGACAAGATACATTCCAGCAATCATGTCAAATATTTGGAACTGGAATCCAAACAGCCAGTGTTTACTAATGGCTATGCTGGTGCATACAAGTAGAGCTTTAACCTATTATATCTCCTTCCACTCAACACAGTAGTATTTGCATAGATAAGAGAATTTCTGCTTCTTAAAAATCTAAGGATAGGCTATACAATTAGGGTGTGTGGTTTTTTTGTTGTTGTTTTTTTGCTTGTTTTCCTTTTTTTTCTGCCAGCTCTTTCCATCTGCGTATTTCTTGTGATAATTGTGGTGGAGATAAGCAGTGTGGTCTCAATCACCCACACTGACTACTGAAACTCCTCTTAGCAAAAAGAGTTAAAATATAAGCGATGTTAATCAGTACTGTCTCTAGAATGATAAGTGAAAGTAGAGGAAAAGGGAAGAAGAGTTTAGAAAGAGCTGAAGCTGTTTTTATTACCAAAATCTCAAGAGAGAGGGAGGATGTGCATTCAAGCTCTTCCCAGGCAAATCTGAACTTCTCAGAGTGACTCTTGCCTCTTGATATGATCAATGAAGATCTCTTTTTCTGCCTGCCCTTTTCATTCCGTGTTATTAATGAAATACTGATCCCTGTCAAAAAAATAAACTCACATGGGATCATGAGAAAAAGTATTAATAGAATAAAAAATCTGCTCTGAGGAAAAAATAAAATGATTGTAATGCTTTGAGTTAGAACCTGTATAAATAATGGAAGCAATAATCATACAACAAGGACTAAGAAAAATAGATTTTTCTATTTATGCTCTTTAATCTCTCATCACAGATCTAAAAACATCCATTTAAGCAAAAAAAGGAAATGAAATTTAAACTGACAGTGGAAAACGCTTTATAACATAATGTTTCAAAAATCCTTAGAACTCGTTGCTACAAACAGAACCAAGCAATTGTGTATTAGATATCTTTTTTTATGTTATGAAATAATTTGGAAAATTGGAAAGTATGACTCTATTGCAACTTTAAAACAAAATACAAGTACACATTTCTTCCATAAAGATGTATGCACCTGTTGATATAATTTCAAGAAAATGGGGGAAGAAGTCTTAATCCTCAGATCGTATTAATACCCACAACCTTGAAGCTATTCTTTCTATACTTCAAATACATCAATATGGGTAGGATTTGATAGGAGGGGACCTTAGTATTTTCAGAATAAATTTCCTTGCTGCAAATGACAGAAAGAATAATATTCCTATATCTGTGCATGGATATTTGCAAACATTTTAGCAGTTCTTTCTCTGTTAAACCATTTAATTTAGTCTGGTTCTGTGGCATCTTTTCT
The DNA here is from genome assembly GCA_013399175.1 of Odontophorus gujanensis. NCBI lineage: Eukaryota > Metazoa > Chordata > Aves > Galliformes > Odontophoridae > Odontophorus > Odontophorus gujanensis. Next base: position 205,400 of record VXAB01010420.1, on the reverse strand, counting down.
TCTGCCATGAAAAGTTTAGATATTTTTGGTGGCTGTTAAAATCTTGAACTATTCTTTTTCCTGATTCTTTTCATTTTAGCATCTTCTTCTCTAAAGTATTATGCACTTTTTTTTGAGATATTTACTTTTCTAAATATTAAACCTAAGGCATTTGTGCACCAGTGGTGTTTTCAGAGCTTTTCATGAATAAGCTCTGTGTAAAAAACATGCAATTGTGCATCATTCTTTGTCAAATATGTCTCTGGAGGCTACAGGTATGTAACATATATTCTATATACTGACTCCTTAACTTAGTATGCTAATTGGATAGCATCTGCAACAGACAGGGAAGTCTCTGACAAACTTAAAAACAAATGATATCTCAGAATACACACTTCAGTTTTATGAAATTGAGAAATGAAAGGAGACAACAGAAAATTAAGCATCCTGCAGTTCTGAAGATACTGACAGATGTGGTTGCCAAGCCACTCTCCATCATGTTTGAAAAGTCATTGCTATCAGATGAGGTCCTTGGTGACTAGGAAAAGGGAAATATCACTCCCATTCTTAAGAAAGGAAGAACTAGGAAACTACAGGCCAGTGAGCCTTAAGTATGTGCCTGAAAAAACTGTAATGTGGATCCTTCTGGAAGCTGTGTTAAGGCATGTGTGAGATAACATGATCTGGAACAGCCAGCACGGCTTCACTGAGGGCAGGCTTTACCCGACTAGTGGCTATAGGTGGCCTATGATGGAGTGACAGTGTCAGGGGACAAAGAAAGGGCAACTGATGTTGTCTATCTGGACCTGAGCAAAGCCTTTTACGTAGTCCTGTGCCACATCCTCATCTCTAAACTGGCGAGTTTGAAGACTGGACTATTTGGTGGATTAGGGGCTGGTTTGACTGTTGCAGCTAGAGGGCTGTGATCTGCTTCTCTGTGTCTGAGTTGAGGCTGGTGATGAGTGATAACTTTATCAGTGGCTAAGGCAGTAGGATTGAGAGCAGCCTCCACAAGTTTGTGGATGATGCCAAGCTGAGTGGTGCAGCTAATGCAACAGAGGGAAGGGGTATCATCCCAAGGGACCTGAACAAGCTTGGAAAGTAGGATTCAACAAGGCCAGGTGCAGTAGGGTTGGAACCAGATGGTCTTTCTGGCAACCTAAGCCATTCTATGATTCTATTAAAACTGTTGTGACTTGATATGCCTAGTAGTTATTATTTACAATGGTGATTTATCTCAGTGACCTGCTGTTTTTGTGGACACTAAACTTTTTGGGTACAGTTTTTTAGATACTTTAGTGGAATACAAATATTACTATTCTCACCTTTATGAATTAATACACAGAATATATGTATGTTTGTTTATATATAATGTATGGCTCTTCCTATCAATTTTAAATAATGTGTAATACTGAAAATAGATTTGTAGTACTAATGAGTACCTAAGTCATGTTTTACTGAAACTAATGAGTTTTGAAAAGATAGTGAAGCAATATGCTTAAACTAAAAAAGTCAATATTTTTGTCATGGAAGGAAATTCAGACAGTTAACTATAGTAACTAGATATAGTATAGTCTCAGATATGTTCAGTTTGAGTGACAAAACAACTGAATATTCAAAAACAAAGTTAGAGGTAATAACTTACCTGAACTGTAAGGAAAAAAAAATTCTATTAGGTATTTCAAACAGGTATAGCTTCTTCAATGAGAATGTAATTGAATCTAGCTGTTCTTTTTAATCACAATCATATTATTTTTTTGAACTCTGTTTTGAAGATTACTGTATGCTGAAAACACACAAAGATGCCCATCTGTGCTGACTTTGATAAATGTGCTTTAATTTATGTTCATATTCTCTGAGCCAAAGTTTGCATTAGCAGGAGCTCTGCTCCACCCTGCAATGTACATGCGACTCTGTCTACATCCATACCTCAGAAAGAAAGCTTGGACCCACCAAGCATACCAAAATCCCTAGCTTCCTGCTACTAATGTGCATACATGACTTTATTTGCTATACTTACTACTCAAGCCTTCAGTATATTACATGTGAAGAGAAAACCTCAGTTCTCTCAATAGCAGACATCATTTCAGTGTAAAACCTAAAGGAAAAAGCTAGCAAAAGGATGCTTTAGTCAATATTATTAGTAACTAGAGGCCAAACTACCTCCTTCCCCCTGTACCCCAGACAAATGCGCACACAACCACACTCTCTTCTAAATTTATGGAAGGGTGCTGAAAAATTTTCTAGTTATATGGTGTGGTTCACAGATGCTTGTGGTTACATCCTGGCTCTCTTCTGGAAAAAAGCTGTACTATTCTGTGGAGTGGCATTTCCTATTTTTGAGACATCCGGCAGCAGCTGAAGAGCTTTTTTTTGATAGGAAAATGACGTCTTTGATGTTTAGTACTTGGATCTGGATTTCAGTCTGCAGTATGGTCAAACAATTTCTATTCATATTCAAGGTGTAAGAACTATTGTCAAAACATCAGTGACTGTATTTGCTGTTTTTCCAATGTGGCAGTCATAGCTGTCATTAAGATTCAAATCAGCTGTTTAAGAGGCTTCTATCTTTGTAAGCAGCAAGTATACACAGGATGTAAAAGTTATTTTTATAGGCCCTAATGCCTAACACTTGTGATATGAGGAGTTTGTACTTTATTTGCTTATCTAACCAAGGCTTTCTAGCATTAAGGTGCCAAGACGCAATCATGTATTATGCATTATAATTCACTTTCTCTTACTTTTCCTCATGCAACACTACTTTTCAAAAGTTAGTTATTTTCTTTTAGGATGGCCACAAATTTAGAAGGTTAGATTTTATTTAGGATTTTGTACACCTAATTGGGGGGGGGGGAAGAGATTGTTCAAGTATGCTGGTTTATTTGCTAACTTCAGTGAGAACCTAACTGGGGCAATGAATTTATGAATTTTGGATATCACTTGTCACAGAAATATTTGTACAGGTTGAACTTAAAGTAAAAGCATGTCTCTAGTTTGCAATCACGTGTCAGCTTGTCAAGCTGCATCATGCACTAAATTGAAGTACTTAGGAGCACTGTTCCCTTCAATAAATCCCTAATTTGTTGTGGTCTTCTTTGCATGAGGCATGAATCACATTCTCTTTTCATCTCTTTCAAACAGTGGTCTCTCTCATTCCCTTCCATGATCTGTTTTAACTAGATTTGGCCAGGCCATGTGATGTCCAGACTGTTCATTGCTATTCATCAGTTGCTTCTTGGTATAACTTCTCACATTCCTAATAGTCATTCTAAATGCTTTCCCTCCTTCTTGGCAGAAAGTATGTCCCTTACATCTTGGAATGTCACACTGCCCATACATTTTCTGTTCTGGACTTCATCTCACAGGAAGTGACAGTAACCTCTCAGCCAAGAGGAAATAAAAACATGAAGTATCTCAGAAAAGTTTGAAATGTTCAAAAGACCAAACACATCTGTTGTTTTATCAATATTTCAACGTATATGTAGCAGTAAACTATAGGGAAACATATGCCAACAAGTGCATTACATGCCAGAATGAAATTGAAAAAGCAGCAATATCAAGCTGCTTTACTCCTTCAGGGTTCCCTGAAGTAAATATTATGGGGTAACTCTTATGCCAGTGTGGCCTTCTGTAGTCAAGCAATTCAATAATGTTTATCTAATAGAGAGGAGCTCTTCAGGCTTTGGAAAGACTGCACTTCAATAAGAAATGCACATGGTTTTCTTGTTGTGAAATAGTCTACTCAGGAAAAAAATAAGTTTCCTCACTACCCTGCTGATTACAGTATTATAGCCTGATAGCCTAATGAAATCTAAACAAATTGAAGAAGTAATCTTTTGGTTTGGGCCCAAAGCATTCGTAAAAAATATTGGTAAATGTAACATTAGCCACATTATTTGTTTAATTATGTGCAAACTCTTTTCTGTAACAGATGTCTTCTGCCTTTTTACCTTTGTCACTCTGAAATTACATAATTGCAGGGGTTGGAAGGGACATCAGTTGATCGAGTTCAACCCCCTAGCTAAAGGAGGTACCCTACAATAGGTTGCACAGGTAGAGTCCAGATGGGACTTGAATATTTCCATAGAAGGAGACTCCACAAACTGCTCCAGTGCTGTCACTCTCACTGTAAAGTGGTTTTTCTGCATGTTAGTATGGAACTTCCTATATTGAAGTTTTAGGCCATTTCTCCTTGTCCTATTAGTATACACTACTGAGAAGAGCCTGATCTGAGGGAACCATTTGCCTCCCAACTCCCTCTAGATATTTATGAATTTTAATCATATTCCTCCTCAGTCTTCTTTTTCCCAGGTTGATAATTCAGGCATGTGAGCAGTAGAAGTTCATTTCTACCCGCCGACCCTACATTAAAGTTCTGCTTAGTTTTTCCTGTGTTCCTAAGACATCGGTAACAGAAATGTGCTTGATAAGTGACAGTTGTTGCTTATCCAGTGACTGGGGCCTGAGGCTGACAATTGCTCACAGTACCTATGTGCTTGGCTCTTCCAGATCTGTCAGTGGAAAAAAAGGAAGGCAAATATATTAGCATTTCCTAGAATCTGAAGATATAAAACAGGATTCACTGTTGGCCACCTACAGCCTGCTGATGCACTAACCCACTGGCCATTCTTTGGAACTCACTGTTTGTGTCCTGTGGCAGCTTTGTCCCTTTGCAACTTTCACCATGAGACTGTTTCAGTAAACAGAACTGGGCAGGGGGGGAAAGCACACCAGCAGACGTTAGGAATACTGGAGTCTCAATGAGCAAAGAAATTATGAAAGAAACTTGAAATTGCAGTTCTGCATCTTTCTGATGGAGCTCCATTAACTACAGTAACAGAAGGAGATGGAGACTGCTCTGTAGATGAGGTGAGTGTTTCAGGATGAGCTGTAGTATATTTTTCTAGCTAAAGCTGACTACTCTGTAGACTCTGGCTGATCAAAGGCCTAGACTGGGCATCTGAGACCGTTGTAAGGCTAATGTTTATATGTGGGTGTCTTTGTGAGCTATCTCACACAACAGTGAACACATCTAGCGTAAGGTACAGCTCCCGCTGGTTTTCTGGCCACAGTACAGGGTGACACAGAATAGCTTGGATTTTCTATTTCAGCACACTAAATACTTACTCTGGGTAAGGCTTCTTAGTCCTTACCCAGAGCTGCTCTACATCTAGAAGACAAGGCTGCTTCAATGGGATCCAAAAGCTCCAGGCAGAGCCTAGAGCCATTAGTGAAGATTTCTAATCCTGATACTGCTCTTGGATGCACCATGTTCAGAGGCAAAGCAGCATTATTGTTGTGCTGTTGCTGCTTACTCTTGTACTGCTTATGGTGTATAAGGAAAAATAAAAATGGTCCAGGGGACTTTCTGAAGGATTTTCAGGAACTGATCTTCTTTATAGCAAATTTGTCTGTGCCTCTTTTGTGAATAATAGCTCTGGCTAGGACATGGATGCCCAACCTTTTGACTTGGCTGGGCCATGCTGAGTGAAGAGGAATTGTCTAGGACTACATATATGTATCTTGCACCAGAAATATTGCCTCCTGTTTATTTCTGTGGAAACTACAAAAGGTACGAGCAGCACAATAACACTATTTAATAGAGCACATTCTCAGCACCAGAATACTGTTTTTCATCACAATCAACACCATTAACTATTCATTTTTGCCTGCATGAACAAGAGCCTGCATGCCAGCTCATAAAAATTTGCACCAACACAAGAGAACCATTGTTACTACTGCTAAAACACACCACCTGTCCCCTCACTGGGCTCACATCCACTGCATGATCTTCATAAATGTTTAGTGAGTGTCAGTGAATGTCAATGCATGCAATTGTTTTCTGCATGGAGGAATTAATTTCCTAACCTTTAGCTTCAAATCGACTTCCATGTCTGATGAAGATCTGTCAGACTGCACCTCTGCTGCCATCTATTGCACAGCAACAAAATGAAAGGGAATTTTGATGGCAAAGTTCAATCTCTGCTGCTGTACCACCAAAATCTGCCTGGTTTGATGGCAGTGACTGCAACTCTTACTGAGCTCACAAGTTGCTCATCAGAGATTTTTGATTAAATTTTACTCTTCCAGCGCTTCATCCTTGAAAACAGTTGTTCATAAATGTACATAGTGTCAAAAAGTGATGACATGAGTAAGGTGTGACATAAGTAAGGTGAAGCAAGGGATATTTTTCTCTGGGGAGAGAGGGCTTATAGAAGTTTAGTAAAGAGGAATGATCATGTATTTCTTTGCGGCAAAAATTTGATTGCAACTCTATATGTTCCATTTGAAAATTTACAAGTAACTTACTTACATCATCAGAAAATAGAATTGTAAATATACCAAAAAATCATTTTTTTCTGCGGTCTTGATGTCTATTCTCAAATTCCTCTATCACAATGGAAATCTGGGTTAGGGGGCAGCTACAGGACAAGCTGTGCCAGAACGCATGGCCCAGGGACTAAGGGTTGGATACGCCTGGGCTTTAAGAACTGGGAAGAAACATCCATCTTAGTAGATGAATATGAAATAAGCACTTGTGAGGTATTTCTGCCATGACTTTAAGGAAAGACTGTCATTTCATAATTACACATGTATTTGTACTTATAATGTATTTGTATTTTCTTATCTTGGTGTCATAAAGATCCCTTTTTTTGAAGCTGGAATTAATATGAGCTTTGAAAAAAAATACTAATGTTTGTCTGGACTGTTGAACAATATTTTCTCTGAGGATTATGTGAATTATGTTTAAAAAATTATCGTTTTATGAGACTTTAAAACTAGCTCTAAAAATTCTCAGTTAAATTTCAAATCAGTGGAGCATGAATTTAGTAGGTAACACTTTGCTAGATATATTGCTCATGCAGCTACATTTATTAAATCCTTTATTATTTAATATTTTCAATATAATAACTTTCTAAGATGTATTTCAGCTATTTTCACAATGTATTTATTAATCAAATAGCATATTCTCATTATTAAATTATTTTAGGCAAGTTACACTATGCATAAGATTTTTAGTCTGACAGTGAGATTCTGCCAGGAATATGAGTAAATGTTTTTTAAGGTGGTGTAGCATTGCTTAAGAGTTAGTAAACTATAAACTGGAATCTTTAATCGCTTAATCATAGCTTGCAATACTGGTTCTGAAATAACACTATTTTTATCATACAGAGTGAAGTTCAAACAGTTCATAAGCTTGTTCTGTTATCATGCAGTGTGTTAAATACATGTGACAATTGACTATGTCAAAATGTGTGTCAAATTAGACAGACACAAAACCAGATTTATTGTAAAACCATTTAAAACATCTTTTAAAAGGGCCAGGAGGAAACTGGAAATCCTTGATAAATCATAGTAATATTAAAGAATGTCAGAAGTAAGCTTGTGAGAATTTCAGCTCGGGTGTCTACTGACTTATTATCAAAACACACTAAATTTCCTACCACATCTGAGAGGGAGAGAAATTGCATTAGTCAATGCATGTATTAAAGGAAATAAGAAAGTGGCAGCCCCCAAAAGGCAAACAAATCTGAGAAAGAATTTGGGAGATGAAGATAACGCTATTCCCAGATGAGTCTTGCAGTATTTGTTTTCCATTCATTTTTATTTACTGAGAATTGGCTTCCTTCATAAATATAAAAACAAAATTACAAATAAATGAAGAAAAAAAGATAAATAACCTTGGACACTTTGTAGATTGTTTACAGCAATCTATTTCAGCTGAGTAGTAAATCAAAAGCTGCTTTGTTTAGTGTCAACAGATTTCAGGTTCTGAGCTTGTTCTTCAGCCTAGAATTTATTAACTGTATACATTTTGCTAATTGTAAATGTATTATTAAGCAGAAACACTAGATAGAGCTTCCTATGATCACATTTCATTCTTCTTTGGAGATAAGTATATTGTTTGTCAGGAATTACATTTCTTTGGAATGTTTTACTGATGTCTGACCCTTTCAAAAAGAGCACTAGTGCTTTGATTTATTTTGAAGGCATTCTTATTAAACTGTGTACTGTAATATTGAAATACATGATTACTATAAAAGTGCTGACACAAATACTTTTTCATATTACTCTTTAAGTTTGTTGATTGTCTGTGAATGTTAAGTCAAGGACAAGAACATACGTTTCTTCATCTGCATAGAGATGAAGATGCTTCATATATTCATTATTTTTTTATCTGCTGTAAGATTTATGCACGCATTTTATTTTTTTTATTTTAAGATACTGAACTATTTAGTTAGTTCAATAATATAAATATTATTAAAATAATACAAATAATATAAAAATACCCTTTTAATAATTCATGCAGCACTGTATTTTTAAGTTCAATTATAGGAATATATATATATACTAATAAAAACTATTAACAATAATAATACACATTTATATAAATATTTCAAAACTTTGAATAAACTAATATCATGACTTCTTTGCACTTTTATAGCCTCGCAGTGACTACTTTATAGTTGTAGTTGAAGTACTACTCTAATGTAGCACCTAGTCAAGATATTTATGATTTTCAGCAAAACTTTTGGAACTAAGTTTCTTAGGCTTTTTCTCAATTTAAATGATTTTTTTTTTTTAATCGTGATCANATGATTTTTTTTTTTTTAATCGGTATCCTAATGCTTTCTGGAATGATCTAACCTTTATGGAGGATTTCCTATTTTAAATATTGCCTGTAAAGAAGTTCAGAGTGTGTTAAAAGCACAAGTACTGACTTTAAACATCGATTTTAGTTAAAGCACTAACAAGCCTGTGAGAATTTTTGACTTTTATAAAAATTCTGAAAATATCAAATAATTAAATTTTGCCCAAGAACATTACGAAGATGAAACACTGAGAGCAAGAGACATAGTTCCTGTTTCAAAAAAAAAGCACCTTGACCAGTTTTCCTCTGAATTCTCTATCTTCTTGAAAGTTTGGGGACTTAAAACATAATGAAAAATCATCTTAGAAATCACTGTCACAGTGATTTTTAAGCCATTTATGTGCGTGTACACACCTGATGTTTAGGTGCATTGACTTTAGTTATAACCTTCCTGCTGCAATTTTCAGTTGTGTAAGCCCTTGACTTTTGATCATGCAAACATTTTACTTAAAGTTACTTTTACACTCCCAATGAACCAAATACTTTGTTAGTTACTGGCTTTTAGGATTTAAAATTGTATGCAGGTTTAAAAAAGCATTTTTATACATAACCCCTGATTGTATTGTATATTTTGACAGAGGTTTGTTGAGATGTTTGTTCATTAATATTTCTAAAGCTGGGTTCTCCATGTGCTTGTGGTTTGCATATCTGATTACTCTTAGGTTGATAGTATGTACTAAATAACACTTGTTCCACTTAAATACTTCATCCTGAGTATGTGAAAGAAGTTGGACTGTAGGATGAATATCCTGTCCAGTGTGCACTTTTCTAGCCATTTACATGTATAATATCATCATAAAATGTAGAGAAAAAAAAAAAAAGGATATTTCCACGGAGTTTAATATGACTATGTAATATATTTTTCATTAACTGAGAATTGTACCTAGAAGTGTATGTGGTGAAATATTTAATTACCCAAAGGAATTACATTCAGAATAGTTTCTCCAGTATCTTCAGACTTCCTCACATGCTGCAGAATGTGTTCAAATAATTCTCTGGTTTTGACCTCTGAGCCACCCATGCTGTCATACTGCCATGAAAATTTAAGCATTTGTTTTCAGATTCTCTAATTTTTTTATGCACCTCTTTAAATTCATAAAAGTAATCCAATTTTATGTTAGAAGTTGCTCACAACATTATTTCTTATAAATAAATAAATGCGTAAAATAATCCTCCTGTTCCTTTCTCCCCCTGTTGCTGCTGCTTGAAGTTTGGCTGACTCCTCTTCCTAGCATGATGGGAGGAAAACTAACAGGGGCCTCTGGGTATAGTCAATCTAGGTAGTGTCAGAGAGCACTGAATTGACTTCCTTATTAATTAGTATTACTATTTAGTTACACATGCTCATTAACAACTTTACTTTTACTGAAAATATTGTCCTCAATGTCTTAAGAAAGATTAGTCCTTTTCCATCCACAAATATACAGAAGATTTCTTAGGGTTGACTGCTTTAAGTACAAGTAACTACAAATATGCCTAATGTTCCTTCTGACTTTATTTCACCACATGACTTACCCAAATATAAAAATATGTGAAAAGGAAATATATGAGAAAGTAATACATGGAAAGGAAAATGCATGAAAAGGACTGTAAAAACTGTCAAAAATAATGTGTTATAATTCCTTAAATTATTCAGAGACTTTTTTCATTACTTCATTTGCAGAAACCTGGAACATTACTTATTGAATAATATAACATTGAAGAGAAATGTAATCTGTCCTTTAACAAAAAGAACTTTCTGACTATACTATACTCTATAGTATGATCTATAAGTATTTTCATTTTCACAGAACCATCACATCATCTAAGTTGAAAAAGACCATCAAGATCATAATAGTCCAGCCATCAACTTGACCTATGTCATAACTTCTGCAGCTATAAGAAGCAAAGCTAACAATATGTATATAATTTGTGCCTCTGTTCACTTGAACAATTTTTTTTCAATTCTAGATGAAGACAGACGAGATTTAAGGGGTAGTAAAGTGGGGATGTAAATTGCCACCAAAAAAGAAAGGTAGGGAAGGATAATTGAGTAGAAAATGAGAAATTAAGGCTACAAAAGTGGAAGGAGAGAAGCAGAGAAAAAAATTAGCAGAGACCCTGAGGAAGTGACTGTGATAAGAGAGGAAAGAAGAAAAGCAATAGACAGGAAAGAGAGAATGAGGCAGAAACAAAAAATGTAAAGAAAAGAAGAAATCAGCAGTATGCAATATGAAAATTATTTTTGAAAATAATGCAGAGCAAGAGCATGTGATTTAACAAATAGAATATCTGTCTTTAAGTACAGAACACGGCCGGATGCCTCGAGACTAATTGCTGTTTTCTGGCTGAAGCTTAAGATATTGGCCTTGTTCCCTAATCTTGTAATGATGTGGGATCTACTTACGCAAAAAAATCATATCAGCATAATACAACTACAGCTTTTATTTGTCTTTAAGAGCTTTGATGCTGTTCATTCATTTTATTTGTAAAGAAAACAAAACTTGTTAGATTGAGCGATACAGAATTGGGTCACTTGATACCCGGGTATACTTCTAGTCAGAAGCAATACAATGAAACATCAAAAATCTCATTACAGAAATCCTCATAATTATCAGTAAATCTTTGCAGAATGTCTCAACTTTTACTAAGAGTGCATTTTGACCATTTAATCTTACCTGTTCAACAAATTCTGTGGGTCTGTGAAACCTGCTTCTCCCTTTAAACTGGAAGCTGACAAATCTGTTGCCCATCATTTCACAGCATGATGGAAAACTTCTACCTGTCATAGATGTGGTAAACAGTAAATAATTTAATACAGGTTTTTAGTACAGATGAAAAAAATATCTTTTCACGTGTATTTAATTGGAATGGTCTTGTTCTGTATATTTGGAGCTGGCTAGTGGATTTGGCCTTGCTTGAGATTTAAAAATGTGTTGAAATGAACATATAAGACATTTGGACTCCATAAACTGTGAAAATTCATGGTACTTAGCTGGGATCCAGAACCCTACAGAGAGCGTTCAAAATACTCTTAGTGTTATGAATTCAACAGCAGAAGTTATGAGTGGTAGGTCTGAGCAGCTAATAAAAGACACACCCAAATCAATCATTCTTGGTATTCCTTACCTAGTATCACATAATATAATTTTCCTCTTTCTCCAGTCATTGTGCATCTTTTTGCAAAAGAAAAAAAAGAAGTACTGATCTTGTGGGGTGGATGAGAAGTTCTCCCTTCCTAGCAACTGGCTTAGAAAATACTGGAAAGGAAGCCTCTCCTGCCCTCTCTTTCTGGTCCAATGAGTTATGAATGTTTTTATGTAGCAGAACATACTTGGCAGGAAACCCTGAAAAGTGCTTATATTTATAACATTTCAGTAGGAAATATGTGTTTCAGTAGAGATTAAATGTTACCAAGACTTCCCATACTCTGGATGAATGTGCAAATCATAGATCCATTTTATAAATATAGATGCATATCTTTCTGTATATGTGTATAGAGATTTAAAATTTTCAATGAAATTTATTAAAGTTATTGAAATGTGGATTTAGTTATTATTAAAATAATGAACTTACATTACATGACACATAGAGAAACTGCATGGAATATCACCAGTCTATCTACTTAAACTGACAGATAATGAGACAAATCTTTTATACAAGGAGCTTGTATGAAAAGCATTGTCTCTTTCAGTGTCACCTAACACTTAGACAAGTTAGAACTTACATTGTGGAACTGGTAATAATTTTTATACTGAATGTGCCTTTCATATGTATTTAAGTTTCTAATTCTTATATCTGGCATATAGATATTGAAAAAAACATTGTTATACTCAACACAGTTTATAGACGATTTCCTAAATAGCTTATGAATTGCTAGTTATAACACATGTATGCAAATATACTAGTTGAGTAATTTATATAACTATAAAAATATTTGCAAATTTATTATGCATACATGCATGTTTCTTTTTTTATTGAATGTCCAAAACATGTCCAGAAATGTAAAAGCCACAAAATACACTGATACTTCCTTCAGGCTGTCATAATTTATATATCAAATTGAATTTGTGTAAGTATCCTTTCTACAGTAAATAAACAAACAAATACAATTTTATCATGATAAATTTATACAGAAAAACAAAAATAAACAAACAGAAAAAACCCTCACAACTTGCTGCATCATATTATATATTTTTTCTTTGGCTTTCTTAGTTTTAGAGAAATATTGTCTCTATTCATTTTTCAATATGAGAAACGTAACTTCAGAGTTCGCTATGTGCAAGATTACAGAGGATTATGAAGCCACTAGTGCTGCTTGCATGAACTTAACAAAATGTATCAATTAATATTGCAAACACTTAAGATCAATTGCTATTTAATAATAAGCAGTGTTTTCATTGAAATCATTTTAGAACTCTGAGTCTTTATGGTGTGGATTTTAAACAATGCAAAAGTACTTGTGAACCATCAGCTGTGATAAGACAAGTATCTTTCTCCTCACTTACAAATAAATAAATTGAACTCTGCTCCTATTAATAATTATCACATGAAGTATCACCCAGAGGATCACTAGGTCATAATGAGGTGTGAGAAACTTTGTTGCCACTTTGTAGAATATAGAAATATAAAGAAAAGAATACAAATTGCGTTGGGTTTTGTGGTTTGAAGGTCTGTTGTCTGCTTCCCCCCCCACATCCCTTATATATATTTTTTACAAGAGGTAAAAATAGTAACATTAACAAATATTATTTCAAAATACAGAACATATTCAGCTAAAATACAAAAATTATAACTATTTATTATCTGTGTGCTATGAAACTCTTTTTGTGTCTTTCATGGTACTGGATAGTATAAGATGTAAAATGATGCCCCAAAGACATTGGGTATATCAGGAGTAATGTGGTTCCAAGGGCATCTGGTACTAAAGAATTTCGTTTTCTCTCTTTCAAGGTCCATGTAGAACTCTGTTGTATGAGGACATTAGTTTGTCCAACAGAAAAAAATGTCTTTGGTACATAAATTTATCTTTTTTTTGCAGCCATCTTAGCCTTAGGAAGCCCTAAGGCCATGCAACTCAAAAAATATCTGAGCACATCATTTTAGTTCCTTAAGTTTCAACCGACAAGGTGCCCTTGGTATAAAAAAGCTTAGGGCATCAGACTAACATACAGTGTTAAAAAACTGTGTCTTTTTGGAAGACAGAAAGAAGATATTTCTTAAGAAAAAATCCAAGGCCACCAGACTTGAACTCCTGCATTAAGCTGGGTAATTATATCAGACCCCTTAGGTATAGCCAAATAAATTTGCACTTCAGGATGTTAATCCATGCCTAATAAAAATACAACTAAATGAACAAACAAACAAGCAAGCAAACTTCCCCAAAGATGCCTTAGGGCACCAGCTTTGTTTCAGTAGTTTTTTTTTACTAGGATACCCCAATGGCATAAACGAGTAATAAAATGCAGTAGACAGAACTTCTCCCACATAAACTGCATACACATGAAGTGAAAAATAAAGGACTCTTATTTTCACATGAAAATATTTTTGTAAGGGGGGAAAATATGACTTGAAAAGAACAAAAGGACTAAATAGTAATTGAACAGGAAATGGAGAGGGAAGAAGGCACCACAGAGGAAGAGGATGAGATAAAGAATATGGATAAAAAGGAGAAAGGAATGTAAACAGGTCATCGAGTGAGGATATATATTCTTTGTATGTTATAGTTTTATGTGTTTATATTAGCACAATTTCTTATTATATAGTAGATTATACTACTGTTTAATAGTGGCACTTATAAGCTTTTAAAATATGCAAGACAATACAATTAGGAACAGAAAATAAATGACAATTTCATTTTGAAAATAATTACAGTTTTGTTTAGAGACAAGAACAATATTACAGATCAGCCGGAACTGAAAAGAAACAGACATAATAAATAAATAAATAAATAAATAAATAAGTAAGTAAGTATAAAAGCACCTTGCATTCAGCCAAGTCATACATAACCCAGGGTCCTGAAGGACCTAGCTGATATGGTTTTCAAGCCACTCTCCGTCATATTTGAAGTCATGGCTGTTAGGTGAAGTCCTTGGTGCCTGGAAAAATGAAAACATCACTCTCATTTTTAAGAAAGGGAGAATGGAAGATCCAGGGAACTACATGGTGGCGAGCCTCAATTTCATGCATGGAAGGATTATGGAGCAGATCCTTCTGGAGTCTATATTAAGTCACATATGAGACATGAAGGTGGTCTGACAGGGCCAATATGGCTTCACTAGGGGCAAATCATGCCGGACTAGTGTGGTGGCCCTCTATGATGAGGTGGCAGTGTCAGGGGACAAAGGAAGGGCAACTGATGTTGTCTACCTGGACTTGAGCAAGGCCTTTCACATAGGCCTGCACGACGTCTTCATCTCTAAAATGAAGAGTTATGGATTTGAAAACTGGACTATTTTACAGATTAGGAACTGGTTTGATTTGTTGCAGCCAGAGAATTGTGATCTGCTTCTCTTTGTCTGAGTGGAGGCCAGTGATGAGTTGTACCTTTATCAATGACAGGTGCAGTAGGATTGAGTGCACCCTCAGCTAGTTGATTTGTTGATTCCTGTACAGATCATGGCAAATATTTGCACTGAGTTTTGAGTGACAGTTAAAGTGCAATTGGAGGAAGAAAGTGGAAAGAGAAAAGAAGTTACAAAGGCAATAAAGGCATTAAATCACTGTTGCTAGTCCCCTTCTTTAAAATACCGATAATAACCCTTCCTTGATATTAAAGTAAGTATTGATTCGTCAATGATTTATTTCAGTTCAAGCTTAGAATTTTTGCAGTTAACAATTGTAAAGGTCCCAGGGATGCTGTAAACATTTTCCTGCTGGTGTGGTCCACTGTAATGTTTCGAACACATATGATCTTATTTATGAAAGTTGCCTGTAAAAATGAAGAGATACGACGAGGTGTATCCAGAATTTCTTATCTAATATACAGCTTCTGCCTTTATTCAGAATATAGGATAGAGTAATATAGCTCATTCAGAAGTAGTTTGTAGTAACTATGTAATTTGCCTTGTGAAACATTTCGTGTTGCTTAAGCTATATAGACAAAGGTTCCTGTATACAAACAGGATTTACATTCATCCCACAGTTATTTACAGATTTAAAGCAATGTCATCACAGCTTGAAGAGGAAGAAAAAAGGGCACTGTATACTTAGCAGAATCAAGCAAAGTGGCAAAAGTACAGGCTGGGCAAAGCACTTGTCACACACTGGATATACAAATATGCTATCAACCATTCCAATTTTAATAATCATCATTGATTACAGGATTATTTCTTGCTCCACTGTAATGTCTACAATTTTTAAGAAAAGATAGATTTACCTCCTCCTGCCCTATAGTTTGTGAAACTTTGCTTTTATCTTCCTGAAAAGAGTTCAGAATTGTTTAGAAGTGTTATGTTGCCAATCTCCTCAAAAGCATCCACGTGATGTTACTCATTTTGTAAAAATTTAGTCAGCATGACACCTAGATGCATTAGGTACTGTTTGCTTTTGTGTTACCAAAACCCTTCAAAATGCACTGGAGGACAAGTAGGGAAGAAGAAAAGACAGAAGAGGTGATAAGATTATGGCAATTAGGGGAAGCCAATCTGCTCAGAGCAACAAAATGAACTTAAAACTTGGCACCATCTGCATAAAAGCGACATCTGAGTGAGTCTGAGAATAGAAGTGTTGAAAGACTATTAGATAAATGAGGGATTAAGAAAAGGATTAAACCCCAGAAGACAGAAGGCATGAAAATTCAAGTGTGTGGTGCAGGTCGGAGAACTCACAAAGTTGTCACTTAATGGGAAAGGTTAGCGGCAACAGAAAATTCCAGCCACAAGCCAGAGTAATTGGACAGACCAAGTCTGATAACAGGACACAAGTCTGCACAACATTAATGATGTAATATCAGACCTGGTTTGCCATCCATGTCTATTTAGCCTCCTCACTGTCACTTTGGTAGTAAACTTCGACACCCATTGAAGCTTAAGTTTTACATTGAATTTGTTTGTGGATTTAAGGTAAATCTATATTTTCACTCAAAACTAAATTCAATCACAACAATATGTGGATGGAAAAGTGCACAGAATTATGCAAAAGAAATGTAATGGAAGAACCTTTGCAGGCAAAAATTTCATAAACTGAAAACTCGATGATCTCTAGAGGTCCCTTCCAACCCTTACAATTCTGTGGTTCTGTGATCTTCATGCCTTTAAGAAAATATCTTTTTTTTGTGTGCAAAAAAAAGGGACACATGCAATATCCAACTCTTTGGACCTATTTTTGCAGGTGTGAGATTACTGTTATCCTTAATAACATACTTCCAATTTTCTCGCTCCTTAGCATAAGTGTGTATCACAACAATTAATACCAGTTTCTCAGTTTATTCAGATAACTAGCTTATTCAAAGGCAAAGTCATCACTTTGAAACCTGGAGATCTTTAGGGAGCAGAGCAAAAATTACTCATGGACCTAGAGATGCCAGGCAATAGAATATCATGTGTGCCAATAAACACACTGTATTTCTTTCCTTACTTTTGCTCTCGTTCTGTTAGCAACTTATACCTTAGATTTAATATGTTTCATTTTACATCCTAAACAGTCAGATATAGTTTTATAATTACTTCTTATTCATATTTATACTGGTTGGATTATATAGTACTTTCTCAAGTGCTGCTTCTGTCCACTAACTCTGCTCTGTGAAATACTTGCCATATCACAACTGCTGTTAGAATGAAAACACGTTTTTGATCTTGGCTGGTTGCTATTAAGTCATTTTATGATTCCTGAAACAGTAAAATAGCATCTGAGATGTAATTTTTTTTTTCAATCAGTTAATGTAGATGCCCCCAAGAAGTCATTATAGTTACTAGTTATTTATTTGAAGGAGGTAGCTTATTATTTTTGGCTGAAGTGTCTGGGCAACACACTTGACACCGTCTGAGAGTTTATTCTGAAGGTATTCAAATGTTATGAACCACAATTGTCCCTGTAGATTAAGATTGTTTTGTTGGGGTAGCACAGCAGCTTTTGATACATGAAATGACTCCTAAATAAGTAAAAGAGAAAAAAAATCACTGGAAATCTATTAGAGATGTTGAACCTTCTAATATACTGTGATTTCCGTTTGCCAAAGAATTCCAAGAGGATAGGTTAAAATGTTTATGACAATAAAAATTGAAGTACAACATGAACACTGAGGCGATTTTGTATTTATTTTTGTCATATTTCATTGATATTTAATTGAATTATATTATAGATGTACAGTCTACTGAACTGATTACTTAAAGACAATGATACATAAATGTAATCCTCAAACATTTATGCATGCATTTATTCATATCAATAGGACTACTTATGAATTATAGCCAATAGGTCCTTTTTTATAAGCACTTACTGCCAAGCATGATGCTCACTACGCAAAGGGTAATGGATTATTCATGGCAACAAGCACATAACCTGCTAATAGATGTTTGCAGGATGGGCCTTAAGAACATTTACAGGATTAATGTAGCCTGATAATAAATTCTATCAGCAAGTAAAATGAAAATTGCAGTAAGAAACCAGTTGTACAGGTGTATATAAATGATTTTTGTAGCTTGTCCTTTTAATATTCCGTTAACCTCTAAGGAAGCCTAAGCTTTATTCTCAAGCAGTGTCTCTTTAAAACTAGAAATTAGATATTTTTTGTTGTTTTGTTTTCAATTGCTATCAGCAAAATAATGTTGGATAAAAGTTCAAAAAAATATTGAGTTAACATAATTATCATATTTAAAACAACTTGCTTTGTGTCTTTCAGTTTTCTACATACCCTGCAGTGAGTAGGTCTTAAAACAGCACAAGGTCCTCATAACAGCTTTCCATTAGAAAATGAAAAACTGAAGTACCATCAAAGAATTAACCAGAATACACAGTTTTGGCTACTTAGTATTATACCATAAATAACTCAATAAGAACAAAAATGAAATAAAGTTCAGTTACCTTGTTTTGGCTTTAAAGTTATAGTTAATGAGGGTTGGGTGTTCTTCAGTGAGGCATGGTTTGTAGAGGAAGGTGCACTGGTTGTTAGACTAATTGATAAATCTTGAAGGGGATGTGGTGGGCTTTTCAAAACTACTTTCTCTAGCCCTGTAATTCAAAATGGTTGCTATTCTGATTTGTTAAACTAGCTATGAGTTGACCTAGTAAGCTTATTACCTAGCCTTTCAAGTCACACTCCATTTGTTTCATTATGGCCATGCAAAGTAGCTGAAGTTGGCAAATCTCATTCAAGATCATCTGTAACTGTAAATGTAAATCCTGTTGCTTGTTGAATCATCATACAGCAATGTATCAGCAGGATCCAGGTTGAATTTCAAATTCTGACATGCCACTGCAATCTTTTTATAAACAACCTATGGAAAAGAATATATATTTCTGCATTAAAAAAAAAAAAGTCATAAAGAACTATTCAATATGTTAACAGTATATTTCTGGAAAGAAGAAAAAGTAAAAAACTATTCTAGTATGTAATTTATTCAAAAATTATTTTCACTATCCATGAAAAAGCAGCAGCTGTCAACAAGATTGTTAGTGGAAAGAAAATCCATGCCTCTCAGAAAAGTGTGCGTAGTAATGCAAGTTGCTTTCTATCACCTAAATTGATATCCACCTGAGCATTATCATTCCAAACCTTAAGCCTGTAGAATGTACACAACTGCAAATTAATCACCTGCAATTTTTAAAATATCTTCTAGAGGTACAGCCTTTTTTAAAACTTGGGATAAAAAGGGTATATACAACATCCTATAGGGTAGTCAGGAAACTCTCTAGGGCCCAAATTCAGAAATGCTTTAATCATTTTAGGGTAGATTGAGGCATGTTCTTACACTTAACCTTGTGGTACACCTTGGTTTTTAGAGCTGAATGAAACACTGATGTTGAAGAAGATAAACAGCACTGTATTATTATGGCATTATTCACTGGGAAAGCTGAGAATATGAAAGCACAGAAAATCATCAAAAGAATGAAGCTGTTAAGGATGAATCAAGCTGTGGGTGAGCAAACAAACTGTACTCCCAAACACAGGCATCCTCTCTTACCATGAAGTTTCCAGGTGTACAGCAGCAATCAGAGAGACACAGCCTAAAGGCTTGGGGACTGCTGGTGATGCCTAATCAAAGAGAGGAGCAGGTGCTGTGCTAGAATCCCCCTCAGGCTCCAGAGAGCAGTGCTAGAAATCTTCATAGCCACAGTGTAACTTCAGCCCACAGGGAGAAATTCATTGTAAGTGTGTTTTTGGGTAGGAAAGCAAAGCTAATATTCTTTATAATTCTTTTAGTTAGTTTGTTTGTTTGTCTGTCTTTCTTCTACATGCATAAGGAAATTATTTTCTACAACAAGAAATGGTGCTGGCCAAACATAAGTCATATGAGAAGGTATTTCGAGGACGTGAGTTATTCATACTGGTAGCAAGGGACACATGAACTATCCCTTTCAAATACAGCTCTAGAATTCATCTTACTTATTCACTTTTGACTGTTGCTCACCAAGATCTTGTGAAGAGTCAGTAGAAGAGTTTTTCTAAAGACAAGGCATAATTTCCAGTCATCTTTTGTGATGCATCCTCAAGATAAAATCACAGAATCAGAATCACAGAATGGCCCAGGTTGGAAGGGATCTCGAGGATCATGAATCTCAAACCCCTGCCACTGGCAGGGCCACCAACCTCCCCATTTAATACTAGATCAGGTTGCCCAGGGCCCCATCCAGTCTGGCCTTGAACACCTCCAGGGATGGGGCATACACAACCTCTCTGGGCAGCCTGTTCCAGCACCCCACCACTCTCATAGTAAAGAATCTCCCCCTGACATCCAACCTAAATCTTCTCTCCCTCGATTTAAAACCATTTCCCCTTATCCTGCTGTTATCTACTCTTTCAAAGAGTTGACTCCCCTCCTGCTCATAGGCTCCCTTTAGGTACTGAAAGTCTGCAATTAGTTCACCCCACAGCCTTCTTTTCTTCAGGCTGAACAGGGCCAGCTTCCTCATCCTGTCTTTGTAGGGGAGGTGCTCCAGCCCTCTGATCATCTCTGTGGCCCTCCTGTGGACCCTCTCCAACAGCTCCCTGTCTTTCTTGTACAGCGATCTCCAGACCTGGACACAGGACTCCAGATGGGGCCTCACAAGAGTGGAGAGGGACAATCACCTCCCTGTCTCTGCTGGCCACCCCTCTTCTGATGGAGCCCAAGATACCATTTGCTTTCCAAGCTGCAAGAGCACACTGCTGGCTCATGTTAAGTTTTTCATCCATCAGGACCCCCAGGGCCTTCTCTACAGGCCTGTCTCTAGGACTTCTCCTTCTAGGAGATTCCTCTAGCCCAAGTGTAAAACCTTGCACTTTGCTGTATTGAACCTCATTAGGTTCACTCGGCCTCACCTTTCACATAAAATGCAGACAAGTAAATACACATCCGGGGTTCGTGAAAGCTTTAGGAATGTGTTCTATAGACTTTTGTTTGCAAAACTATCCTTAAGTATCCTCTCACTTTAAGTTCAAATAATTCTAGATAAAAAGGTGTGTAATTAACAGAAATGGATTAGGAGCTAAATGAAAGCTAACTTTATGTGAGTCAAGGGAACAACATTCAAAGTGTAAAGCTAGCAACAGCAGCAGGAATATATCATAGCGCCCACAAAATCTGCTCTAGTTTTCTAAAAATACATACCAGGAACTGATGTTCATAAAATATGTTTAAGAGCACTATGGTAGGACAGGTATTACAGAACTGTACACAGTTGCATGCTGAAAGCTACGGTGAATGCCATAAAAATACTAATCAGGACATTCTCAGCAGTAACACTACAGCATTGCACCTCAGATCTTGCAGAAGTCAGCATGAACAGGACAAAATTCATATCAGAGTATGTTCAAAGTCATATTTTGACTCTAACTGTTGTAGCCCTCTTCTTTTATGCCTCCTACCTTTCTTTATTATCCTTTGCAACTCATTAAAATTTTAGTTCCCATAAAAGAGAAACTAGTCCTCATAACTGATGGGTAAAGTCAGGTTATCCTAGGGTGAAATCCAGATCATAACAGATGTTCACATAATAACATATGCAAAATATGTGTGAAATCCATACAAAAAGTCTACATCTAAGAGCACTATATCTACTTTGAATATATGTGTTTACAATATACCTCTTCATAAGAAATTTAGCACGCAACATTTTGTTACCAATTTACTAGTAATGAAGCTTCAAAACAAATGCAATTGTACCTCAATGGAAAAGTCTATACACATGCCAAATTTTGTTGAAAACAGATTTGGTTTTCTAAAGATAATATTTTAACATATTAACACTTCTTTGACCAGGAGGGGATTTACCTCAAGTTTATCCATATTTGGTTTAAAAGTCGAGCTTCTCCATATTTATGGGCAATTTTACCTTTTGTTGGTGTGATGAAGAAATTATGAGCCTTGCTCTACAAGATTCCAGTCTCTAAAAAGGACTAGGTTTATTACTACACAGAGTTACTGTGTGGATAGTATATATAGCCAGCGCACTATTGGCACATACAGCAAGAAAACAGAAAAAATTCTGTTTTCTTAATAGTAGGATTTCCACAGTGCAGCAGGTCATATCCTGAACCAATGGTTGAGCACCACGTGAGAAGGCATGGCTAACCAAGGGAGCTCAGGTGCAAGCAATGCTCCTGAGTGACTGAAAGGAGTAGAGCCCAGGTTCACTCCTCCTCACTCTTATTTAAGGGTTAGCAGCTATGGGAATAGTGTCTCTCAGAATAGAGACTGTGCTTCTTTCAAGCTGTTATTTGTCATTGGAAGGGGTGAGTCAGTAGAGCCCAGGTTCACTCCTGCTCTATGGTGCTTTTATCCTATTGGAAGGTACTGTCATTACCTTCTTTTGATGTATACATAATATTTTTTTTGTCAAGAGGAAACTTCATTAAAGCTATCATCTCACAAAAAGAAGTAATGTCTTGCACTTAGATTGGATGCTGAGAATTACAGGAGCTGTTCAGGAGGAAAGTAGACCTCTCCAGCACTGTGACCTAGCCTTAATAAAATTGCACTCCCTGAAACAGTCTCCCCGTTTGTGTGCAGGCTCTAGCAACCATTAGTTAGAGGCATCAGTATGTTCCCTCAACTCGGGAAGACTTTTCAGTAATACTGTGGAAAATAGAAAGTATATGTGAAGAAACAAGTTTAAGTTTGCATCAGACATTGCTTTGGAGACATATAACTGGATTTTCTAATTCCTGTTGTGTCCGTCTAGTCCAAAGAAAGAAGTTAATTACTTCAGGATTCTTTCATCTATATATGCACGAGGACCATTTCCAGAGCAATGCTTGTTTGAATGGAACTTAATCAGTATCACTGTAGAGCCTCACATGGAGAACTTTCCAAAATTGCTGCTCTCCAAGTGCAACAAAGTTTTTAATGATTTTACTCATTTATTTCCTGGTTAAAACTAGCTGCTGAATTTTAGAGACTAATCTCTAGAAGAGCATAGCCTCTTTCTACCTTTTCTGAGAACTACCTGGAAGGCTGGAATCCCATCATAAGTTATTTTTTTTACTTTCATTGCTTGATAACCGTGCTGAGAGCATGCTCCTGATCCTTTATGGGCTCTTCCACGGGCTGATTGCGTAGTTTGTCCTATATTTTCTCTTCCATTTCTTCTAGGCAGTTTGAAACCAAGATCACAGAATGATACTTCTATTCCTAAATAGACTCTTGTGAAGGAGCTCCTGGAAAATACTTAAGATTGCTACTTCTTGCTAGAATGAAGGACGTTTAGGTGTTCCAATTCAATAGCAGAGACTTCTTAGAAGCCTTTGGCATCTATGTATCCAAAGATGGAGAAATCCATCTGAATATCAAAATACAATGTAACACAATTCTATGGGTGGGCTAGAATTTTTTATTCATATCTTAAGGTAAAACTTTTTACTTGCAATCGCTGCTCCTTATAAAACCTGAAAGTAATGTACTGCTGTCTGAGAACACCTGGTGCTCAGCTAGGAGGCAACAAGTTTATATGCTCAATAGTGGTTTTTTGTTGAATAGTTCAGAAATAAATTAGTTTTGCTATAAAATCTGAAACCATGATATTGCTTTTTCAGATTAATTACTTTCTCAAACAAATAGCAATGGTAGCAGTGCTCAGTTCACCTAATGATTTTCAGTTAGAAATTGCTGCAGAACGCAAAGCATATACTGACAGCAGTGACTTGTTATACATTTCCAGATGAAAATACCAAGAATGGAAAACTGTTGGGCTTGTCAAATATTTGCCTATGTAATTTTTAAGTTTCAATGAAGAACGGTGAAGAAGCAGCATTAAATGACACAAGAAGGAAATAGGGATAGTCAGAAATGTGACAGGATTGAACAGCACCTGAAAATCAAAAACTGAAAAAGTGCTATGTCCAACCATTTGTGCTGTACAAATATTTTATTCAGTTCAGAAGAAAACCTGCATTTTATATTAGTTATATGGCTGGTCACTCAACTTGACAGGCATGTACCAAACTTTTTTTTCAGTGGCAGAAATGGAAGTAGAAAAAACTATCTACCAAGAGGGTAATTGATTCCAAATAATAAAAAAAATCTGCCCTTAGTACTGTCTGTTGACTGATAAATCATAGATCAAAATCCCTCCCATAAAATATTGAAGCAAGTCTTATACACCTCAGGCATAGATCAGCGCTTTAATGATTTGCACATACTAAAGACCATTTGAATCCAAAACAAATTCTGAATGCTGTACTGGTGTCTGATTTCATCTCAATTTTATACCCATCTGCTCATATGACTCAAATCTTAGTTTTTCTGAAAAAGAGATGGACATTCATTAAGAGTTCATTTAAATAATACAAACCAGAAGAATATTCACTAACAAGATGAGTAGTTTTCATCCCTTACTGAACTCCATATATGGGCTGGCTTAAATCTAACAGACAAAAAAAGGTCAGTAGCTCATATGTCTGTACTTTTCAACAAACAAACGAATCTTTAATCTTCTACTTCCTTTTTCTTTTTTTTTTGTCATTTTATTTTTTGGAATTAGATATTGGGAACTGTTTTTCAGATTAAAAAAATTTTGTTCCATATACCTTCCTTCTGGGAAAAATAGTACCTTCCACTCCTTGCTCACAAATTAACTTCCTCGTCTATACTAATAAAAAATGTGCAAATATACATAGGTAGAACATAACAGGCAGATAATGAATTGCTGTCAAGATTAGCTTGCTAATGGTAAGAACTCTAGCTAATGTTGTAAATTTTCCTGGAGGCCTTAACTGTGTTGCCAAATAGAAACTCAATACTTATTTTGCAGACCTCACCTACATAAAGTATCTAGTTGTCCTCTACTCTTTCAGTAAATCCTCTTCAGCCTCAGAAGATGCACCAACTTTATTCACTTGATTAAAAGGCTAAAAACATCAGTACAATTAAACTTCAGTCAGACTTTGAACCTGACCATATGTTTCTTTATCCCCATTGCATAAAGGAACTTACAGACCATTAAGTACCAAACATTTGACCTTAGAAGTACTTTTACACTTTTATGTTTTTGTTATGAGACCTACTGGTTTGATACAGCTGAAACTACGTAAAAAAAACCTTACGAAATACTACAACATCTGATAGCACTTGAAAAAGTTATGTGACCATATTCAACCTCTTCTGATAGAATGGTCTGGAAGGGCTGATATTTCGTAATTTAAATTGATTTTTGTTATACATGGGATGTTTTTCTGTATGAAGAAAAGTCTCTGATTGTGGCTTGTCATTATAAACTACGTGGTACAGCAGAGTGAGACAGTGAAATGTTTTAATTTGATTTGAGCTCCAAAATTTTATTAAAAAATATTATAGTGATTACAAGGCAAAATTAGCAATGTTTAACTGTCATAACTGAGTTGCTTTCAATAAGTTGTTTTAAGTTTAGTCTTAAATTTAGCTCTCCTCAGTTCATAATGTTTGATTTCAGGATAACAGCAACATCCTCATGGTTTATTTATCCTTAAGTAGAGGATGGTTAATTTCAACTATAACATGCTTTTTTGAAAATTTTGGCATAGATTAAATCTGCGGCAGTGTTTTCTTCTGGGATTAATTGTTCTAGTACAAGCTTCAGACGGTAAGTATTCAAAAGTTATGGTAATAATGGAGAGAATATTTTTTGTATCTTGGCAGATACACTTTCATGAGAATTTTTCAAGGCTGAGCTATATGCAATAGGGCTCGCTAGAAAGAGCGATTGCAAGCTGACAAGACATTAAAGAATATGCATTGGCAGAGAAAACTGATATCCTGGAATTATCCATCAAGCGCTGGTACATTCCTATCTTCATCTGAATCCTTCTTGAGCTTGCAAGGTAAATCTGATAAGTTCAAAGTATTGCTGGCTTCCCCACAGGGACATCTCTCCATCTAAATTACTGTTTTCCTCCTGCTGTGCTCTTTGAAGAGCAATATTACATGCCTACTATTTGGATCATGGCCATTCTGAATACAATCGTGTGTCAAATACTGTTTTCTTTCACCAAAAAGAAATAATCCTGTCCTTAAATGTATGGCCAGATATGTAACCTTGTTCGTTTGTTTGTTTGTTTATTATTTTTGTATGGTCAATTGTCTTAACACTTCTCAGCCACCCCCACTGCAATACAAGTCTAAACTTTTCTTGTCAGCTTAGCTATTTCATTTTCTTTTTTCAGCATGCAGATTAATTGAATTGCCTGGCTGATATCATTCCCTTTCTTTCAGAATCATGAAATGACCTCAGGGTGTCACACCAAGTCATTATCAGTATTCTGTCTGTCAGTACTGGGTGCAGGTTAGTTACAGTTTTCAGTTACTGTTTGTAAATATCCAGTCCAAAGATGCTTTTTTTTCTTCATTTTGCTTCATAAGATAATACTACAAGAATTTTTCTTTTGTAAAGATGTTTCTGCATATGCAACTTTCTTTTCTTGCCTTTTTTCACTTATTGCTTTCTACACACAGCTGGCAAGGATGTGCTGCATTCAGCACGCATGGGGGAAAGACCTTTTCATGGTTCCACATCTTACAATTCCCAGGACTGCGCTAATGCTTTCCTTCTTTCTATTGCTGAAAAGGTTATTTATTGCTAATGCTGACACGAGCACTAAAGCCAGACTTTACATCTCAGATGAGTATTGCTATTCTTCACGTGGAGTCAGATTCTAGATTATTCCAGCACCATTTTTAGATGCTTACACGCACAAAAATGACTATGGGTCAGACATGAAAGAAACTGTTGTAAATTTAATATGCTTTTTAACTCTAACCATCCCCCAAAGCACTCAGTGATATCTGACCCATCCTAGAACAACTACTGAGGTATTCATGGATGTGCCACTGTATCTGCTAATGGCTTTGTACATATTTCTAAGGGAAACATTGATATGAATTAGTGAAGCTGTCATGGTTTTAATTTCTTAAACATGGCATGAATTAGAAGTACTTTTGGTGAGGAGAACAGGTAAATACTATTAAACCTTGAGAAACCTAAGAGCACTTAAGATAGTCTCAGCTTCTGCCACTTTCTATCATAATCCTTCTTACCACAGTGCTACTGTACATAACAGACTTCATCTTCACAACAAACTGTTGTGATGCCAGCACCTATTGCAAGGCTATTATTTTAGGAGTGGAGATATCAATGTCAAAGCCACTGGGGGACAGATCCACTGTCAGACTGAGATTTCTCATGTGATATTAGTCTCTTAAATGCAAATTGTTTGCCTCGAAACTCTCAATCAGCTGCCATCCTGATGTAGGGATTTAATGTCCAAAGACATGCCTGTGTTAGACATTCAGGTGTTTCATGTCCTACAGTTCTGTTTTAGGAGAAGCCCTGAGGTGCCTAAGGCTTGACACAATCGAACCATTCAACAGTGAGCACATGTCGAAATTTCTCTAGGATACATAATTTGGTAGTTTTTCTATGAGAGAAGGAACCTGTTTCAGCTGGTATCCTCAGAGCATGTCTAGCCTGAGAGAACTGTCAGATAAATAGATCGATCCCTTCTTTTTCTTAAAACACAACTGCTGAAGGAAAGAATAACGGTGGTGGTCATGCCACACTCCTTATATAAAGGCAAGAGTAAAGCAATCCAGCAGGATGTGAAGAATAAGGATTATCTCTTTCACTCTTCATCACCTTTCCAGGAGAGCTATTGTACAACCAAAAGAGTGGGGATAGGAAAGCACTGTCACCTTTCCTGACAGAAACACTTGTATTACAAAGAAAGAAAAGGGACAACTGAAGAGGGGCCAGACCTACTTTGAACATTTTCCTATTAGCCGTCTTAGGCGATCCCCTGAACACAGTGCAATTATTGCTATGGTCTAAATCCCCGAGAGTCTGCATCTCAGAGGGAGCCTTGTCAGCTACATCACTGTTGTTGGTAACATGGCAACTAAAGCTGCAGGAGGTATTGAATACTGACTAAACTTTGAACCAAGTTCACAGTGAATAACCTTCCAAAAGTTGTACACACCAGCACAATTACAAAATATGTTAATGCAGTTTCCCCCTCATAATTTCAGAGTTTCCATCCAGTTTTCATTCATTTTACATAGAAGTGGTGTGATAAGACGGATCTTTAAAAGTAGGAACAAATCTACTGCTTGTATAACAGCCACAATTTTTTAACATCCTGTGTATGATTTTACTGTAACAAAAATGTCTGTGTGCTATCATGACTATTTTAATCACAAATTCAAAACACAGCATCATACAATCTTCCACAAAGAAAACAAACTCTATGCCAGTCAAAACCAGGATTTAGTTGCTGCAGAGCAGTGCTTGCACAGAGCCAAGGACTTCTCTGCTGCTCATACTGCCCTGTTTGTGAGGAGCTGGGAGTGTACAAGGAGCTGAGAGGGGACACATCCAGGAAAGCTGACCGAGACAGGCCAAAAGAATATCCCATATCATATCATATTATGCTCAGAAATAAGAACTGGACTAAGGAAGAAGGCCGGGGGAGGGTGTTTGGAGTGATGGCACTTGTCTTCCCAAGAGGCCATATAAATGTATCCCTATACCTTATTCAGATTTAATGACATTAGTCCAAAAGAAAAGTTTCTGAAGCAAGTAAAAATGTTGACTGTGACAACTAAAAAAAGAGAAAAATAAAACAAGCTAACTAAAATTTAAAGAAAAATATGTTTATTACATATCCTATTTATTCACAAAGAGGCTTAAACGTTAAGGAAAAGTACCCACAAAACTAGAATCGAAGTACTGTTTTTACTGGAGAAAGTTTCATAAGGATATTAAAATCACATGGTTACTTCAGAGAAGACTATGACCCTAGAATCCAAGTTCCATTTCTTATTGCTGGAGGATTGAGCACTGCCAGATTGGAGCTCAAACCAGTGTAACAACCTAGTGTGATGAGAACATTTTCAAAAAAAAAAAAAAAAAATAGATTTCTGAGTTTGTTCAGTGCTTGAAGGTGGTTTAATGAACATCTATATGAGAAAAATTTTTCTCTTCCTGTCTTAGTGCTTGATGGACAGACATGAAGCAGACAGCTGATAAGAATTCTATTTGGCGAAGTGTTGCTTAGTGTTTCTTAGATAAATTTATATGGTGCAATGGGGAGCTAAATGTACAGAAGATACAGTAATTTGCACAGTTCTTAAGTGGACGTGAACTCCACCTCTGTTTAATGGCTACAGGCACTACAATGACTGAGTGAGATACGATATTGAATGTCTCTGAGGTCTAAACTTTGGCCTGAGAATAATTATACATGCAGTTTCTGAGACATAAACATCTTTGCTGTCTGTCTTTTTGATACCTGTACTGGTGCTTTTACATCTGACTATTCAGCATTCTATCTGTAGTTGTACCAGCTAGTAGCACAGTAGCTGCTGGATTGCAGTGAAAACTGTAAGATGCTCCAGTTCAGAGCCTCACTAATGCTGACAATTGATTTAGCATTGCAAGCTAACTCAACAGTGCTGGGCTGTTTTTGTTCAGAGATTCCAGTGGGGAGTTATTTTAAGAGATATATTTCTTTTGTTGGGGTAAAAAAGCACAGTTTGTCTTAATTATCCCTGACGTTTCAAACCTCATACCAGGCGCTTCCTCCAGGGACAGAAACAAACCAGTCTCCTCCAGAAAACAAGTGTGAAATGAATAAATAAGGCTCTGGTAGCTCTAATGGCATAGTGTGGTTACTATTTTTACTGTGGGGGGAGGATACTGTCTGGATGGCTTCTTTTTATCTCTGAGGAAATTCAGGATATTGATAGGTGAAATATTGTGGACAATTAAGAAAGGAAAAAAGCTGGTCTAAAAAAGCAATATTTGGTATATACTTGGTTGCCTGGTATGTTCATTCTGAGAGCTAAGTTTTTCTCAGAGGAAAGGGATGGAACAGAGCAGCCATGCATCACGAATGAAGGCTGCTGTTCTTTCCATCTGCAGGCTGTTGAATGTGTTAGTAATCAGAAGCTCCTCTGCATCATTTTATACCTTTTCCCATGCAGCTTTTAATGCAATTTTTGTTTAGATTTCATGTATAATTTTAATGAAATAACTAGTTAGGGGACTACTATTCTCATATCTCTGTGCAAAGTCAGAAAATCTTGCAGAGAATCTTGCAATGAGTTCCAATGAAAATGAATTCCAAGGAAAGAGATTATAAAGGGAACTTTTTTTTTTTAATTCTGTAGACCAGTACATAAATTGTAGAGATCTTCTGAGATAAAGGTAACCATTAAATTTTGATTAGAAAGGTCTTAAGGCTCGTTCGCTTGGTTAGTAAATCTTATTTTAATGGCGGGTAGTGGATTGCATTGAAACACACTAAGCCAGGGGGAAAAAAGTTAGAAAGATAGATAGAAAGATAGATGGATGGATAGACGGCATAATTTCAGAATGCTTTCCTGAGCTTGTAAAGCTGATAGACTATCAGAAGGAAGTCTACTTTGCTGCTGCTTCTTGCTGGGATTTTTTGCAGCACTACACTGACATCACAGAATACAGATTTTGCTGTCTGGATTCTCAACAGCTCAGCTGGCATCTAGTTCCATGTCAGTCTAGCATCTTTCTTTTCCTCAGAGCCTAAAACTGCTTGTGGTTTCTGTGTGTATGTGAATAATGAGAATTTCTGTGAGTTCTTCTAATTCATTAAATCTACTTTGTAGCACTTCATGGCCCAAAAACAAACTTCAGACAGTGGTCATCCAAAGATTCAAGCAAAAAATGTTTCTGAATTACTCTTATACAGAAATGTCCTAACAGGAAGGAGAGCCAAAATGAGCTGATCTGTCTAGACAAAATCACAGAATTGTAGGGGGTGGAAGGGACCTCTATGGATCAGCTAGTCCTGACCCCCTGCCAAAGCAGGCACCTTAGACCAGGTTTCACAGGTAGGCATCTAGGGGGGTCTTGAACATCTCCAGAGAAGGAGAGTCCACAACCTCTCTGGACAGCCTGTGCCAGTGATCTGTCACTCTCACTGTGAAGAAGTTCCATGGCAGATCTTCCTATGCCTCAGTTTGTGACCATTTCCCCCTGTCCTATCACCACACACTGCTGAAAAGAGTTCGGCCTCATCCCTTTGCCTCCCGCTCCTTAGGTATTTATAGATGTGGATCAGATCCACTCTGATTCTTATTTCGGCTGAACAGGTCCAGGTCTCTCAGCCTTTCCTCATTAAGAGAGGTGTTCCAGGCCCTTTATCATCTTTGCAGCCCTCTGCTGGACTCCTTCAAGGAGATCCCTGCCTTTTTTGTTCCAGGGAGCCCAGAACTGGCCACAATACTCTCACGCTATGCGCACAATTTACAGCAAGGCAAGTGATACAATATGTCAAAGGAAATTGCTGAGGACAGAGTGCTGCTATGCTTCACAGGCCTGTAACTGCTGAAGAAGTTGAGATCATCCTCTACTGAGAGTAACCTTGAGCTAATGCCAACTTGATAAAATAGAAAGTAAGAAACATTTTTTCAAGGCTTTCTGTGTCCTCAGCCACAATCATTTCATTGTTAGCTTATTCTTTACTTGTAGTTTTCTACTGTTAGTACTAAGGATATCAAATCTGCTGGAAAATGCTTGCAGGAGGAAGTTGGAAAGTTTTGCAATGAAAATCCATAACTTGTTCTGAACCTGTCCAAGACACTGAAATTCATACAACCTCCTGGAAGTTATTGTATGCAAACTTTGTACCCACACTCATGCATGCACATCTGAATTCTAAACTCATGGGAGTATTCAAGCACTCCTAACCCCAAATAATAGAAAAGATTATCAGATGCAGTTGGTGTAAAATGAATAAAATGCAAAACACCTTTGAAAGGTCCTTGCCTGAAGACAGGATTCTAAGAACAATTATTAATTTGCTACTGGGAAATGTATCAGCTTAAGTTCTCTAAAAACCAAAATATTTTCAGGGTCATTCAAAAATCATCTGCTTTACAACACTGACAATAAGGTAAGACTAGCAAAAAGAAAGAAGAGATTTTAAGATTATTCTCTCACTTCTGCTTAGTGTTTTATTTGCAATATCTTGTAAGACTTTATTTATGAATATATAGTTCAGTGTGGCTCTGTCATGCTATATGGTCACAATTATGACTATTCTTGTCCTATTGCACAAGATTCATCATGTATCTCAGTATGATACATATAACAGTCTGAAATATAGTGTTATAAAAATACAAAAAAAATGCTAGGAGATTATTAAAGGATATTTTATAATTATATGAAATATCGAAACTTCTTACTATCATCGTAAAGGTTAAACTAGCAGGACCAGTACTTTTTTTCTATGAGAGTAAGGCCAATTTAAGTTTTTATTCATTTGATATTTTGATCTATCACACTGCTGTCAATGAAGCAGATTGAAGAAATATATGTATTTCAAATGGCTAACATCATGGCCAACTCTGCAGTGCAATGGAACAGAAATTATATATAAGCCGTATTTCTTTGCCATATATTCCAGACTTCATTATTCTGTTCTGTTCTGTTCTGTTTGTTTGTTTGTTTGTTTATTCTTGTGGATTTAGTTAGTTTGTGTCTTTGTTTAGAAGTGTTTGTCTTTCAATTTTCAGAATATCTTCAGTGAGATCTTATTAATGACCTCAAATAATGACAGAGCTATTCATCTTAGGAGGTCTCTGCATCAAAAAAATCAGCATTTGCATGTCTTTGTGTGTGCAGACTTAGGTATGCATGTGTAACTCGAAGGAATATCAGTCTTGCTGAGTATCTGACAAGGTTTTCTAAAAATTTTAGGTATTACTGATTAATTAGCAGAATCTAAGTTTATACACATTCATGACAAGTCTTTTAGGAACATTTGATTTTTGTTTTCTAAGGATCAAGTCAAAGCCTATTGAAATCAATGTAGAGCATTGTGCCTATTTCAACTGGCAGATATTGACTAAAAAGAATGCAAATGTCATTTGATATTCTTTAATATGAGTAAGCTTTTATCGTCATTACTATGTAAGAAAAATATAGGACTGTATATAATTTTAAATCTTTCCTGATTGAGTCTGTTCAAATAGTTATAGGTATGTGATTTCCATGTTTTTTAATGTGAAATGCTATTTAAGAAGAGTGCTGTACTGCTTTTATTATGTTGATTCTTCCAGAGATTTGAAGGATTTTAGGCTGAATTTTCAGAAAAGTAACTTGCTCCTGAAAGGCATTAAGTATATATCTTTACTGTGGTCACTAAGCCCATGATCCATTAGGTACTATTTCTGTTAACTCTGTTCAGATACCTGTTTGACTTTAGGAAGCATACCATAGCGTGCTTGTTGATTTCTTCCTGATCATTATTTACTAAGCTACAATACACAAAAAGTTACAACTGAAAGGCAAATTAATAATTCATACCTCTATTATAAAAATCCGTAAATTGTATTCCAAGCAATGAGCTGCATCTGTTACCTAAAAATAAGAAGACAGGCACAGCATGGTAACAATTTAGAATATGGAGCATTGCACGGCAGGAAAGATCCCATTGAGATGACTTTGGCTTAGATGAAAGTCCTAGCTGTCTACCTTCTTTGATTGAACAGTTTCATTTTTTAAAGTAAACACTACTGTATATTCTGTGAATATTGCCAGTCTACAGGAATGTCAATAACTCTTTCCGACAAAGCCAAGCTGAAAAGAAGAGCTTAGGTTAAGCATACTGCAAAGATCATCTTGAAAAATTTAAGGAAAATTTCTTCAGGAAGCTGTCTGTTTCTGATATACATGAAATACTTACCAAGAGACTTGAGTTATTTCTAACACAGACTGTGTGGGAATAAGTAAAAATTCATATTAAGTTAAAAAAAATTATTAATTGACCATGACATTCAAGGTTATTTTAAAGACTAAGGAAAAGTCTTTAAAACAGTAAAAAAAGAAAAAACCTGTTTAAAAAAAAAAACAACAGTACAATCTTAATACTTTCGGATGCATGGATGAAAACAGATGGTAGGTCACATTAATAACTGATAACACGTAAAGGAATTACTCAGAACTTTAGTGAGACTTCTATTACAGGATTGCACAGCTAGCCTACCATATGAAAAGGTCTACTTCTCATGATGTCTCATATACAGCTCTACAGATCTCATCCTGGAAAAAAATCAATGGCATTTTGTCTTAGCTGATATTGAGGGCAAGGTTTCCAATAATTTTTCTAAAAAGTCACATCCAAAATGCTTTGACTCAAATTGGATTTTAAGAAAATAAATTTGAGACATTTGCCTTTAAGATACTGAGTACCATGACATGATAATAACATACTATTTTCGACAGTTTTCTATTCTTTCCTATTTGAATGCCAGATGTGAGACCATGACACAGGAGAGCTAAATTACACTGAGGCATATTGCAAAACAATTATTTCAAATTAGTGAACATTTTACTTTGGTTTCCTTTGCTTTGATCCATCTTAATTAGCCTCAGTTACCTCTCTCTCGACACTGAAATTTTAGAAAAATAATTCAATTAATACGTGTTACATGTTGTGCTGATGTATCTTAATGGAGTATCTGATGGTATTCTAAAATAAAGATAGAAAATTCCCAGGACATCCATCAGAACACAGATTATTCAGAAAAAGCTATGGTGTTTCTTGTATATGATGTTTGTACCCCAAATCTGTTTCCTGTACAGTGAAACAAGGCTAACTAGAAACACAAAGAAGGTAATGTTCCAGTATTCAATTTCCTTCCTAGCCTGAGCTGCAGGGAGCCTGGTGTTTTTGGAAAATCTCAAGTGCAGATTTATTTAGAATTCTGCCTAGTTAAATGCCCATGTAATGGAAACTGGATATTCTTTTGTTTGAACAACTTTTCTATTAAATACACAGATATATATAATCAGAAGCTGCTTTTGCTTTCTTTCTAGAAATAAAAACTAAGTCTGTTGGTCACTGGATGCTATATTTTACGGAGGTCAGATCCTGTCAGAAATACAGTTGAGAGTACGTTGGATCTGAGGTCCCCAAGAAAGTTAAACAGAGAAAAGTGATGTTCTTGGTGAGAAATTGGAACAAGGGTGAACAAAGTAATAAGGCTCCTGACCTGGATTTCCATACTACGTCAGTTTTTGTCTAGTCATCAAGTGCAAAGTTTCCATTAAACCACTGGAAAACCAAATGCTGAATTAGATTGAAGTAAACTATATGATAGTATATTTTGGTTTTCTTGAGGAAAAATTATGTTGCTTTGAGAATTTTTACTGAAATTGTGTCTTTAAATATAAATAGGTCTGCAACAAAGATTGTACTGTTAGTCATTGCCAGATCTAATAAGCACATATAAATTCGATTTCAATATAATGATTAATTTGTATTCTGGTCTATTTATGGAGATTCCCTAGCGTAGCCATTTGCTCCTGCTTTACTGGCCCAAGATATCTCTAATAAACCAGGTCTGTAAGCCAAGATAGAGTCAAAAAATTATCTCCTTGGACAGGATGGGTGAAGGCAATACACTTTGAGTCAATAATACACTGAGCAAACAAACAAACAAACAAAAAAACAAAAAAAAAAGGATTAAAGCTTAGTCCTGAAGCATTTAGACTTCCATCTAGGTAAGGCAAAATGACCAAGTCAATTCCATTGATAACATAAAATCAATAAGGGAGTGGGGGTGGGTCATATTTCTCTTTCAATTACAGTAACAGTGAACACTGTATGGTACTGTGAACTTCTACAGAACATTTTCTGAACATGTAAGAATTGAGTTATGGAGGTGTTACAAGATGTTAATTTACAGTAATCATTCTACTCACTGGAGCTTTGCTGGAGGCTGTACACCAATTACAGAATAGGTAGGCTAGTTTTCTTCAGTTGGGAGTGCAAACAGTAGTGGTTTCGAGATTCGCTGCTAAGACTAGAAGTGTATGGTCTGTAAGATGAAAAAAAGGGGCAAACTCTGCATTGGTTTGTAGAGGGTATGTCCTGTCCATCTTCTGCTTGAAATGTTCTGATAATTGGCCCATGACCATTGGTGAGGTGAGGGTAAAGCTGTTCTCACAAGATGCCTCTGTTTTTAGTCAGTGCCTCCGAAGTCTACAAATGTAAGTGGAGAAGAGAAAGAGTGATCTAAGCTAACATGCTCTCAGCTTCATTTTCTCATTCCTTTGTGGAGTGGGAGCTGCAGAACCACTGTGAACTATTAGCACACAAAAGCCAAATAGTTCCTCTAGCATGAGTCTTTTTTCAGCTCAGGATATTTTATGATTCCACAGTTGTTCTCTCCTACAGTTAACTCATAAAGCTATTTCTGAATGGCTACAGCCAGCTTATTTTCTAAAATGTTTTCTTCAAAAGATATTAAGGAATTAGTCCTTGTGTAGTAATCTCATGCAATAAAATTAAATTAAAAATTAAGCTTAAATGAAAATAATAACAGGACATTGTGAACTTTGATAGAAAAAAATCAGTTTATTATGCGTAAGCATAAAAAAACATTCAAAGTAATGCTGTCTCACAAAAAAATCCCAGAAAGCTTGGTATTTATTTCAGCTTGAAATTCATCTTTAGACATAATATCAAAGTTCCAATAATACAGTTCTGTTCCATAACAAGAATAGGTTTTAAACATACATAGGCCATACTTCTAAAGAAGAAAAGATTCTGTCCTATGCCTTAGGGCTCATTTGTGTACTTACATGTTTAACCAAATCTATGAGTTATTGAGATTGCTTACCTGAGATGGCGTTAAGCATTCATCTCAGGGCTCTAACTAGGGAGAAATATATAAATACTGTTTGTCCTCTAAATGACTTTTCCTGTTTTATAGCAGACTACATTTTCAGGTATTAAAAAAACAAAACATCTACCAAAACAAACAACAGAAATAGTAATTTAATAACCTTAAGCTCTTGTTGTGTTGTTTATTCATTATACTGATACTGAAGGAAAATATTTCCCTTTGACTCCCAAACATATTAGACAACTGGTTGGAATAGAATGCTAGCCAGTATAGTACCAAATAATTTTTAGCCACAAAGAGATAAGTTAAAGTGCATGTTTGAATTAGAAGTGACTGTACTGGTGCATGCATTATGAAAAATTTGAGTTCTTTTGCATTTCTATAATCTATTCACAGGGTATATTAAACAAGCTCTATTACTTGTCACTAACGGCATCTTCGAAAGAAAGCTACGTGCAGGTTGTTGTCTTTACTTCAGGTTATTCATTATGTTTGTCTTTGAGCAGGCAGCTGTGTTTTATTCACATTCTAACCAGTCACATAATCCATCCACACAAAGTTATCTATATTTCAACAGTAAGTAAACAGACAGTGAGTAATTTTGTGTTCTAGTGCACAGGATTTGAACATTTCTCTATGGTTCTTAGATGCCCTTGGATGGGATAAACAGCAACAAATCTGTAGAGCACTTCAAGTACATTCTGTGGCACAAAAAGGGCAAAGTCAGCTCACATCCACTTCTGGCCCATTCCCACCTATCTCTGCAGGGAGAAGAGGCAGCAGAAGTTTTTGCAAAGGTGAGATTAGCAATTTTGTAGTGTTTTGGAAGAGCGGAATATAAATTCACTCACAGCAAGAATGAATCAGGCATAGTTCCCTTGCTAATATCTGGTTTCTACCCCTGTAAGATTTCAGTGTTCTGAAGAAAGTAGATAAGATGTAATCTGAGGCCTTTTAATTCCCTCTGACTTATAAGTAGAAGAGTACCAAAAATAAATATTTTGCAAATATTTCTGTACAGCTATAATCTTGAATTAAACTGTAAAATAATTCCACATTGGATCACAAACAAGTCAAAAGTTACATTGAATTGGAGTGAAAAATTTCCTCTCCCTTCATTACCTTTCCCATTTTACTTTCCCTTCTCCTTCCCCTCATCTTACCTTGCCATATAAGCAAATATTTTTAATATCTTGGGAGCACAACTTTAATCTTGAGGTGTACAGCAACTAGTTCAGTGATGTTCTGATCTTGAATAGCATCTTGGGAAGAAAAGGAAAGATTTATCAGAGTTCCAAAATATGCTTAATAATAAAAAAACACTGGTTTAATGTCTGAGTTTTTCCCTAGAGTGATCATTAAGAAAGTAAAATTGTTTATGTAAATGTAATGAATTTTAGCACATCCGGATAGAAAATAAATGCATTATCATAAACTGGGAGGCAGGTGGTAGAATTTAAATAGTAGCCAATATTTTTTACTCTTGTTTTTTTTTCCTTATATATTCTTCATCATCTTTTGGCATAATTAATGCCTCTGTAGATTAATCTAATGTAACTCAGAATTTTGGTTGAACAACTTCTTAGATTTATTGTTATAATTTGTCCAGTATAACTGTTTTAATACTGTAAATAGTCCTACTATTGCTTTTCACTTGTTTTGAAACATGTAGTTGTAAATGTCTCCAACAAGCTAAGGCAGTCTTTGCTGCAGTAAGTAATAAAATTATTGCATATGTTATATTTGAATTGAAATAAATCAATATTAAATATTTCTATTTCAATATCACATCAAAAAGATGTGAGAATTAAAATTTCTGAATTATTATTTCATTGAAATGACTTGGAAAATGATTATAGTACAGAGAGAAGAAGAACAGGTGAATTATTTGAAGGAGATGATTTGCTCGTGGAATCAAGGCCTATTTTATTTTATTGTACACACACTAAGCATAATTTCAATTCATTTGTCTATTGGAAAAAAAAAAAGAAAAGGACAGTCTGATATTTCAACATACAGATTACTTGTTGAAAGGCCAACTCCCTGTGTTTCCATGGAAATTTTTATGCAGCTTATCACAGGGTATTTTCAAAATCTGTGCTGGGTTGGTTGACATTTTCTCATCTATGATTGGTAACTCACATTGCATAGGTTTTAGCTTCAATGTCAGAATTGTTTTTCCTGAGCCTTCTATACTGACAAATAGTCATTGAACATTATGAATTTTAAACTCTTTTATAAACAGAATTCATAAAAAATGGCAAACTCAGAACATCATGAGAATAAAGTATTTCTGGGTTATCTGCTGCTGTACAATTTTTCCTTGCATTCTAAAATGCCACAACCTGAAGGAAAACCACCCCAGTCTTATTACATTGTGCCTCTGTCAGTAATGTATACTTCAGTAGGAGGTGCAGGTGCCCAGTGACACTGAAAATCAGGCAATTAACATCTCTGTTATGTTACTGAGACCTGATTAGCCTCTGCCTTGTGTACACCCCCCTTGACCTGTGAGAATTATTTCCATGCCGTTTATTGCTGTAGTTTAATTCCCATTTTCAGCTGGGGAATTGTTTGGAGCTGCTGCTTTCTTTTTCCAGTAGATGAGTTGATATTTTAAATAAGCTGTACATGTATTATTAATACAAGATCATGTTAAAAAGGAAGCACAGACCCTGGGAAACACAGAGGTCTTTCTCTGCTCATTTTTATTAAAAGAAGGCAACTCCTTTAAACTGTGGAAAAGGTGGGTTCGCCTCCACAACACTGAAAAAGAAAAGATGAAAAGAAGGAGAAAAAGGAAGGTAGCACCAGACCTAATTTCTCCAGGAAAATGGACAAAGAGTGGCACCTGACAAGAAGAGCACTGGACTGGAGACTCAGCAGTAACTAGTCCAGGCAGTTCTTAAAGACCATGTGCCAACTGTGCAGAGCATGTCGCTTTTTCTGTTCAGTGTAGCCTAAGCAGCTGCAGAAGTTTCTAGAAGAGATGAAAAAAGGGCAGGAATGCGGGGTGCAGCCTCACTGTGTTATTTTCAGTTTTACGTAAGGAACAGAACAGCGAATAGTTTATTGTCTAAGCCAGGGCCTCCCTCTTAACTCTGTATTTCTATAGAACTGTATGCACAACAGTTGTATACAACTGCTGCCATTCTCAGTGTTTATTGTGGAGTGCTGGTATAGATCTCTGTGTCTACATACTGTTTTACTAGCTCATGACTTCTCTGATGAGCTTTTACAGCTTGGCAACCACACCAACAACAGTAATAGCACTTGTTTTCACTGGTATCCTAATTTTTACTTACAGCTACTTAAGGAGAAAAACAACCTCATTGTTCTAAGACAAGGAGCAGCTGTCAAATGAGTAAGAAACATGGACTGTGCTCATAGCTTTTCATGCAGTGAAAATTTGGTTCTGTTTATACTGACACCTTGATGTGACCTGTTCTGGATCACCCTCTGAGAGCAGTAATTTCATAAGCTCAAAGCACAAGCCTAACTTATACAGTAATTCTGCGAGTGAGAATAGGTTTACACTGTCATGTGGCTGTATCTCATCTGTTAAGACATACAGCACCTGAGCTACCACTGTAGTCCTCTGCCTAGTTTTTGTATGCTTTTGCTGAAGTCTGCAAAAAAACAACTCTATTTCCTTTAGTGGGAGGAAAGTTTTGTCAGCACTTTATGGAAATCATATGCTGAGTGCACAACCAGCCATTAACTTGAATTTGAAAGTATAAATTCTGGTAAAAAAGTCTTCCTAGTACTGTAGCTGCACCTGCTAAAATACTCCATTTGGAGCATGCACTTACCATAAACAGGATATAATATTTTTCTGGAAATAGATTAAAAGGGAAAATGGTTGACTCCATAGGAAGTCACCCAAGCATTAATGATAACATAAATGTCCTCTTGCAGTTCTCATGTGTTTTTTGGAAAACAAATATGAAAATTAACATCCTAGGGATGCAATGTAATATAACAGAATTCAAGAAAGTTGATGCAACTGTGCTCAGTAACACTGAACTGTAATCTGGTGTTTTTGAATCACTAAATCTCTGATAGTCAATTTTTGTCTTGAAATTTCCAAAGCTTCTAGCAGTAAATTAAGTATCTCCCTTAACTTTTGACTTTTTTTTTTTTTTTTGCTGTTAATGTGCAATGTCACAATGTGGTATTGGTTTTTATAGCAACTTTATACTTAAAAAAAAGTGATAAGGTAGCTTGAGCATTTTTTCAGCATACAAATATACTTTTATATTCAAAATTATGAGGATCATATCCCTGTTGTTACTGAAATTTATGTAGCTTTTGCACAGCTCTCAGTGTTCTTAAGCTCATCAACAGGAAAAAAAAAATCCTGCTTTGGACCACCAGCAACCAAAATGAAGCTGGTGGATGAAAATATATGAATCCCACAATACACATTACAGAATTTAATACATTTTAATCTAGTTCATTAAAAGTCTTTCTAGAAATTAAAGGGATCAATCAAATACAATGTACTAAAATACAAGCACGTAATCAGTAATATGTAGAGGCATCCTGTCACCACTTGAAGAAGATTTTTTGCAACTAATGTTTTATTCTGACTTCCCAGGCCAGAAGTACCAAGGGAGATCTACAGAAGGAGTTCTAAAGACAAGCCTGGGAACTAAAATTCATAGTTCATAGTACATTAAAAATCATTGGCATCAGTAGAAATATTAGTTTTATGACACGCTATAGTTTTTCCCAGAAAAAAGAGACTCTCTGCAGGTATCACAAGAGCTTACCATGTTATTGCTTATTTCTACCAATAACTTATTTTCAGATCAATTTTGATCAACTTGATCAAGTTTAATTTAAGCTTTTATTTTCAAACCATATTTATAAGAGTTGCTGCTGTTAAGAAGTTGGATATCTATTCCCAATCTGAAAGACTAAAAACATCTGGTTTTTCACCATAGATATCATCAAGGCAATAATACATATTTCCCTACAGGTTTTACTGTTAAGTTCACACAGCAAGCTGACCAGTGTCAATGTAGCTTTAAGATAAGCATGACCTGTCACATATCTATCTGAACTCCAGTTTGAATGGTAACAGGGCATACTGTCTCTTTTAGGACTTGGAGAAACAATTATCTGGATCTCTTTCCTGATGACAGATCTAATTAAGATTCAGTTTAAAAGGCATGGTGATATTTTTTTACTTAGGTTCAATCTCTCATCCTTTCAGTCTTCTGAGGAATGGAGAAGACAGAAAAGCAGGGGAGGGACTTTTTAAAAGGGTGTTGGACAGGACTAGGGGGAAATGGTTTTAATCTGGAAGAGGGTAGATTTAGACTAGATATTAGGAAGAAATTCTTTACTGTGAGGGTGGTGAGACACTGGAAGAGGTTACCCAGAGAGGCTGAGGATGCCCCCTTCCCTGAAAGCATTCGAGGTTAGGCTAGATGGGGCTTTGAGCAACCTGGTCTACTGAGAGGTGTCCCTGCCTATAGCAGGGGGTTGGAACTAGATGATAAGGGTCCCTTAAGGGTCCCTTCCAACCCAAACCATTCTATGATAAGACATAAGGAATTCTTCAAAAAGCTTGTAACATTTGGGTTCTGGTTTCTACAAGAAATATTTTTTTACCCACTTTTGCACGAAGTTACCCATTCCTTTCTAAATGAGCAGCTAAGTGACCTCTTTTGAGGTTGCTGAGCCATACAGCATCTTGATCTAGTGGGTGATAAAACTCATCAATGCAGATGCTCCATGGCTGACAATCCTCCTTGCCACACAATGAACAGCAGGTATCAGAAGGCATCATTCACAGGCACCACTCCCCCATCTTTTATTTCCTCATGGAAATACACTAAGATATCCCTGAACAAATTTTGGCAAAATTCCAGATCCAGACTTACTGCTAGTTTTTAAGGGATACTTGAGATGAACAGCACATTATATAAACATGAAGTACAAGTTTTGAATCTCTACCTTCTTTACAGAGTAGTATAAGAAATACAGCAGTGTAAAATTAATTCTTCATTAATTAATTAATAATTGATAATTTTTTATCTCCATCTTTTTTCAGCTTTCTCTAAATTCAATTTCCAGTGATGAGTTCTGAGATATTTTCAGTTACAAAGGAATTTGTATAAGATATATGTTGAATTACTCCTGATGTACTTTTTCTGATCTTAGATGGTCCTCAACTCTTTGCTAGGAAAGGAATTCTGTATTTTTCTTGTTTTCTTCCCAGACCTTCTCTGCACCTTTCTGGTCCATTCTCTAAAGCCCTTGTTCTAGCATCTGACTTCTTTAAGTACTTTTATATTATTATAGTCTCCTTTACTGCTGGCATAAGGGAAAAAACAGCCTTCAGCTTTCTCCTATTGTATTCCCTCAGCAGTAGAAAATGAGGTCTTGCATCATTCTGGTACATTTAAGACACTTTTATTAGAGAGACGTTAGCAGAAAGAAAATAAAGTTTCATGTAACTTCATAGCATAAAAAAGAACTGTCTGTTACTAAACATCAGAGTTCGCACCCACTCAGCCAACATCTCAAAACACAGGATAGACAGAAATTTGTTAGGAAAAGGGAGAAAATCACCTATATTTATGTTCCTTTTAACAGATTTTCTTTGATGAACATTGAATAATTTCACATTTTCAGCAGTTTTGGAGTAGTAACATAAGTGCCCAGAAATAATTAGGTGAGGGCAAAAGTTATCCCTTTTCATAGTTTTATCATCTAAGTAAATATTTGGGAGACTTATGGCTTGCTTGTGATTATAACACAAACAACAGGATCAGATCATAAACAGACATCTCCCACATAACAATGTCATAGAGGTACAACTTCATAATTCACTGCTTGTGACTGCCAGCAGTCTTAGTAACAAGAGTCCTGGTGCCTTTTCTTCTGAAACAGGCATGAGAAGAATAACAAAGTCAAATATCCGTTCTCTATGCTCACCGAGGAAGTCCCCACCAAAAGGCCATATTATACCTGTCTTCCCCATGGGTGCTTGAGTAGTGACAAGAAGTGAAGGTTTACCTATTTCCTTTTTTTTCTAGGTCAAAGCACCTAATTCATCTTATTCCCAAGATCTAGATATACATAGTCTTTTTTTGTTGTTATCTTTTTAGTATAGTTCAAGCATACCTAGTAAGTTAGAAGTGGTTTATAACAGGTACACAAATATATATATATATATGTATATATATATATATATTTACAGAAGAACTGTTCTTTGCAACATCTTAACTTCCATTGATAATACTAGAAATTGAGTTAGTTAAAATAAACTACATGCCTATCTTTTAGTCAGGTTATGCTGAGATATCCAAGCCAATTCTAAATAATTGGCGTTTTGACATCTTACATATGTTATTTAGGGAGTGTTTCTGAAGAACATATTAGGACATGATGCATCAGTTTTTCGAATGTAGAAGTCTAAAAGAATTTTTTTTTCCTACATTTTTGAGAGACCTCATTCACGGAAGAGTATTGTGGGAGCATAAATATTCTGATGATTTATTATCATTTCCCTGAAACAAAGAAACAAATGGAATGTTATCTCTATCCCATGCATTAAGGAGCAAGCTCATACAATGATACACAGAAGCTTTATTAAAAATTCATTAGACTGTGAAGTCTCTCATTTTGTAATCAGAATTAAGTAGTTT
The DNA here is from genome assembly GCA_013399175.1 of Odontophorus gujanensis. Classification (NCBI taxonomy): domain Eukaryota; kingdom Metazoa; phylum Chordata; class Aves; order Galliformes; family Odontophoridae; genus Odontophorus; species Odontophorus gujanensis. Next base: position 160,845 of record VXAB01010420.1, on the reverse strand, counting down.
TCTAATGTCATTATCTGAAAGTCAATTTAAACCAGTATCAGCAGTTGCAACACAATCTGAAATGCTAAATTAAATACTACAAATGTTTTCCACTTATTTTTTATTGGAAATATTAACATTTTATATTATGAGTCAAAACCACAGCAAATAAATTTCCCATGAATTTATTTACTAGTCATATTTGCATTGGTCACAAAAGCCAGAAGAGTTTCTGAAAAAGATAATAGTAAGCATGTTTACTTTCTGATGCAGTAGGATACTGAAGCATGGAAAATCGACAGGGTGTTTAATATTTTTCCTATTAGATAGGTGTTCCACCTCGTTATCTTAATTCTAACTGCTAAGTGCAGTAAGCTACAGCAAAATAATTCTAGGATAAAGGAGTGACTTTAGAAATTAATAGTAACCTTTCAATATAAAAGTAATGTGTTAATCACAAAAATGTTGATACTGGCAGAAGCTATGGCTCTTAATACAAATTGTTATCTTTGGTTTGATTCTGTTCTAAGGCAGAAGCCAAAGCTTGTTAAATAGCTCTTTTATTGCAGAAAATGTATCTTTCTGTCTAAAAAAATTCTTATACATAAGTCATCTTTTTCGCTAGATTATAAAATACATAAGAAATCACAACTTTGTAGTATCATTGTTTTACTCCTTTAAATTAAGTTCTTCAATAAGGGTCTAATTTTCTGGGAATGAGGAAATGGATACTTCGCTTTAAAGAAATTTGTCTTAAGGAGCTCAGGTAAAGTTTAAAGAAATTTCTAGCTATTTTTTTTTAAATGATTGTGCACACATCTCAGTGGTATTAACCAAGCTCATACGTCAGGCATAAGTCACACATCATCTCATATCCAAAAAACTTGATGTTATTTCTCCTCCATATCATTCATTGCCTGCCCTCAGACTCAATTTTTCTGCGCATTTTCTCTAAAATGGCTTCCTGCTGGTATAGTCTTCACTCTATACTGTTGACTTGTCCTTCTATCATGATGAAAACCACTCTATTTATACAATATTCTGTCTTTCATACCTGAAAGATATGACAGTCTTCAAGTAAGCTAATACTGGCTTTTATAAAGTGTTTTCTTACCTTCAGAGATGAATGAATAAATAAATAAATAAATTGAGAACTTTCCTCTAGAGCTAGAAATGGATTGGCTCATTTCAGAGGCATTTTTTTCTTCTTTCTAGTAAACAACAGATATCACATCTGCTTCCACTTGATTCCAGTTAGAGCAACATTTCTCTTGAACAGCAGCATCAAAGTGTCATAGACTTGGCATCAGATGTGTATTTGAGAACAAATATTTAAGATGCATGTAACAATAAAGACCTTCGTATAAAAGGGCTTTTATCTACCCTAATCATCTGTTGCACTAAAAATCATTTCCAAAAACAGCAGTTCTGGAGAGGTTGCATTTGGAGATTAAACCACTCTACAGTCAGTAGTTCATGACTGTCAACAGTCAAGTATCTGGAAAAGGTTTAAGAAGAAACGATCAAACCAAACTGGATTTAAAGACTCAGAAAACAAGCTCTGCTGGCATAAGTTACAAGTTGCACGGGGAGATGGGAAATGTGGAAGAGAAAATGGAAATAAAATGGGAGATTTACCGTAGCATAACCCTATGTTGCCACTGACCTATTATTTTTTGCAACTCATGACATGGCCAAAAATGCAGCAAAAATCCAAACTTGGCCTGGATCAGCATGAAAGGGGAGCAACCGCATGCTCTCCATCAGCTGACAGAGCTTCTGTGGTTTGAGTGAGTATTGGCTAGGCTAAGGCCTTTCTGAGAAAGTGATTATTTTCCCCCTCCTTAACTAAAAATTTACTCTAGAAAGCTCTGATTTGAGGCTTAGGAGGCTCTGAACTTCAATGTCAAATCCTTTGCAACGATCCTATGGAACTATTTACACAGTACTGAAAGATCACTACTAGGATCACCAGTTCAGTTTCAGTTTGACAGTATGTTAAATTCATTTTATGGTGATATAAGTACCAGTAGGGAATCAGGCCTTGCGATACTAATAGCCAATATTGCTGTTGTCTTGAAAACAAACAAACAAACATTCTGTATTGAATTCTGGCCTTTCTAGAGCTACAAGCTTGTTCAGTTGTAGAGCTAACAGTTTTCAGTATTTTATTTAATAATTGCCAAATAGAGGACTAGAAAATAGAATATTTATTTCCTATGAAGAATGACCAAGAGAGCTGAAGCTGTTCACCCAGGAGAAGAGAAAGAGAAGAATGCTCTAGGGAGTGCCTCTCATAGTGGCCTCTCAGTACTTCTAGGGAGCTTATAAAAAAAGATGAAATGTGTTATAGGTAGGTAGTGATCGGAAAAAGGGGAACAGATTTAAACTAAAAAGGGGGAGATTTAGATGAGAAATTAAGGAGTTCTTTCCTGAGAGAATGGTCAGGCCCTAGTACAGGCTGCCTAGAGAAACTGTGGATGATCTGTCTCTACAGAATCTCAAGTCCAGTCTGGACAAGACCCTAGACAGCCCGAGCTGGTAGGGAGCAACCCTACACGTGGCAAGGGATAAGAACTTGATGGGCTTTAATCATTGTGTGGGAACTGTTAAGTTGTGGCCTGAACCAATGATTGAGCACCTGGTGAAGGGGTGTAGCCAGCCCTGGGAGCAAAGGTGGAAGCAATTCACCTATGAAAATGGAAGAGTTGGAGTCTGCCCCCTTTCCCCCAACCTCATTTAAGTGCTGGCAGCTGCAAGGGAAGTCTCTTTACTTGGAGATTATCTCCTTTGGAGTGTTTGATGAGCTCTGATGCTTGGGAAGGGGTAAGTGATTCTTTTTTTATTGGGTTGTGACCTCTGTTTTCTTGGGTAATTTAAGACTGGTTTAAAGCAGCTATATCTGCATTGCTTTTCTCTACGGTCCATTTCAACTCAAGGCATATTATGTTTTTATAAATATTAAACACAATTTGTAGATTGTGATTACAGATGAGTTATTACATGGAAATCCTAAAATGGTTTTAGAAGATCATGTACTACATGCTGGGAAAAAAAAAAGAAAAAAGAGTTGAAAGTAGGACAAGGAAGAACCTTTGCAATGATATCCAATTGAAAGTTGATTTGGAGCAATATGTTTTAAACAAACATTATGCAACTGCAGGCAGTCAAGCGATGTTTTAAGCAGAAATACTTGAGATAATACAAAAGTAGATAATATTCATAGAAGGTAAACTGCGATCATCTATGGGGTTTAAAGATGGAAATGAAAAATCCCTTATTATGGTCATGAATTAGTAAGTATGCGAAGCGGATCATCTTCAAGAATTTCATCCCATCTCTAACTCAGTTTGATGTGGTGATGTATATGTTGTGAGGTTCTCAGTACGTGTTCTAGTGCACTTTCTACAGTAGCAAGCATTTTATTTCTGCCTACCATCCCTGCTGTTCTCCTTTTCTTTTCATGCTCTAATTTCTCAAGTGAAAAAAAATACTAGGAAGGGTGCACTTTTGACCTCTGACTTCACTAATTGGTCTCTATCAAGACATTGATTTCAAAGATAGGCTCTAGAGCTACAATCAATGTTTGCCCCTATGGTTATTCCAGAGGTATTAATGCATAGTGCCAGTTTACGTAAGCATTTGAAAGACAGCACTTCTGGAGTGCAAATGCTGCCCATCCAGACAAAAAAAACAAAATAAAATGGGGAAAGAAAACAAACACAAGAAAACCCTCTCTTATGGTCTTATTGACCAGTAATGTTCTGCTTTAGAAAAATCAATGATTATGGAAAGAGAGCTATGTCCATGATGTACAGTATGATGTCCTGAACACTCCTTTCTTTGAACTCTGATTTAGTAAAGGAGAGTTTCAATCTATTTTCGCTACTTAGCTTTTTACTGGATTACCTCTCCTACTTCCCTTCTAATTTAATGGTGATAGCATCTATCTGAATCAGTAAAACCAATCACTGGAAATGCAAAGAAAAATTTGTAATATTTAAATCATGTTCCTGTGTAGTCTGTTATTGCAGAAAACTTTTGACCGTAAAAACAGTAACATTCTGGACTTCAAAAAACATATTTTATAGAACCACATTATGACAGTAAGAGTAATTTTTCATGTATCTGGTGAGCTTCGATGTCCTTTGTAAGACAGATGCATCTCAAAGCCTATTAAAGAAGAGTGGCCTAATTTTATTTCTTCTTGATGGAATTATTCAGCCATAAAATAATGAATATCTGTGGTATTCCATTTTGTTCTACTAATTACTACCAGCACAGTGAAGTGGTAAATACAAATGCTAATTTCAACGTACTTTCAAAGCAAGTTTTTCAAGATTGATAGGCAGTTGTGATATTTAAAATTGGAATGCAAGCTACTGTAAAATCTGCTTTATTTATATTAGAAATAACATATTAGAAATGCAGTAAATATTAAAATATAACATTTATCAAACTACACAAAGAATCAATACCTGATGTGAAAGAGAGTTAATACAGTTTTAACGCCTCACTTAAGTCATTCTGGGGTAGTAAAAAGGGAGTACTTGTTTTAAACAAAAAAAAAAGAAAAACTCTCATTGGCATTATGAGACACTTAAAACATATCTTGAAACAATCAGTAATAGTTGAATTCACTTTAGAAAGTATGTTAAAAGTTTCCTTCTCTTCTGGAAGTTTTTGCAGTAGAGCTGTTGACATAAGCATGTAGGAGATATAGGCAACAAGGGAGAGCTTTCCTTTTGAGAAATGCGTATGATCTTCTGTTCACTTTCTGCTTTGTGAGAGTGTTTTCATATGGTTGTCCCTGAGCAGCTGCTTAAGTCAGGTTGAAGTTTTTTTTATTTCATCTTGCTTTTGTCTTTTTTTGAAGTATACACTTACTGGTCAATCCAAAGGCTTCCTTTACAGGGAAACTTCATAGTATCACTGAGAACATGCCATACAGGGAGGAACCTTTTCACAGAGAATATTCCTGTGCTATTTTTTTCCCCCTGCATCTCACTTCTCTTTTTCTTCACTCAATCCCATTAATGTGATCGGTATCCTCAGCTGCAGCTGATTAAGAAAGCAGTGTATGAAAGAAAAGGTTGTGGAGAAAAAAGGGAGCCTGAAGTTATCTTTTTTGGCTGTGTGATGCTGGCAGCATTTAGGCTATGTTGAGCTATGTCAGCTTGCCTGCTGCTCAGAGCAGAGAAAATGGTATCCAGGAATCAGAGGCACATAGCAACAGCCTAGAGAGTGGGGGGGTGGGGGTGGGTGGAAGGAGGTGTTACGTATTCTCTATTCCAGAGAAATAGTCAGCAAAGCTCAAAGGGTTTCCAACTGTGCTCTGTCTAGAATAACAGAGTTTGAGCTTAACAAAGCTCGTTTGATTTTGCACATTGATTTTTGTGTGTATTTTAACACAATAAAGTTCACAAAGTCTCGTGTTTGCAGAAAGTGAAAATGAAAAGTTGTGAAAATAGTGTCATTGCTCATGAATTTGAATGAGCACTCACAAGTTGTTTTTCCTTGGCAGAGCACAAATACCTGCACACAGAAGCCTATGTGCTACTTTAATCCCATTTTCTTCGAGCCCTCAATGGGTTTAACTGGTAGATAAACTTAAGCCCATTCCTTTTTTTTTTTTCTTTCCTGGTCAGTAGAACTGACTTTAGCATTTTCTTTTTTCCCCTTTCCAATGATTTCCATCCTTGTGACTTCCCATCAGTTGCACTGTAAGAAGATGCTTTGAATAATACAAACTCACCAGTCAGTTTTGAAGGGCAATTGAGTGGTAGGATACTGGAGCTTACATCAGCCTCACTGCCAGGGGTAATAATACACAGCAATGCTTTCATTCTGTCTCCCTGCAAAAGGTAGTTCTCAGCACTTGCCAGGTTTTTGAAAGAGTCTTCGAAAAATGTAAAGCAAAACACCTATCTGCCCTGGGTTTGGCCTTTTACCTGTGTGGAAGGTGATGAGGCCTAGATCCAACAAGCAGCTTGAAGAGAGAAAGAAACAAAATGGATAGCTAAGTTCAGAAGTTTGAAAGGTTGTGGTTTAAATTGTTTCCTAATAATTCACTTGCTTTGAATGTAGCACTCTAGCACTCTGATCACTAGTGAAGATAGTACGGTGGTGATGGTTCCTTAAACAGAAACAGCATCAGAGGCACACTGGAATAGACATGCAAACTGAATCTCTCAAGTCTTGTTATAGATTGGTGTTTCAATCAGTTATAGTCAACATTATCAGAACCTGGCACTCCTTATGCATTGAAAAAGCTCAATTTTTAATTTCCTGTGGCATTAATCTGGCAGTTGTCACTAGGGGTAAGGCAAAAGCAGAAATGATTTAAACAAATGCCTTTGAAAAGTACAAGATTTTTCTTCTCTCCCTGTATGTATTCCCTGTGACAGAAGCCTTAGTTTATTCCCTTCAACCTTGTCAGTTTTCATCACTGTTAAATCTCTGAGGAAACTACAGGTTTAATCAAAAACAAACAATATCCTCATATGAATTTTTTTTTCACAGGTTGCCTTTATTTTTAAAGAGTTTGCAAACCTTAGGAAAGCACAATGTATAATATCCTTCTTGAATAACACTTCAATACAGTGTTACAAATTAATATTGAGTTCCAGAAGCGAAGCACTCACAGGAGTGCAAAATGAGTTCATTGTAATTACCATTATTACCATAAATATCAGAGGAATTAATAATAATTAGGGCAATATTTTAAAGTGATCTTCATTATCATGTGTATTGTTTGTAAATTTCCGGATTAACAATAATTATTGCAAAGCTTCCATTTGGGCAAGATTCTCTTCTCAATGAAAGGAGTGATAGCCTAGGGCTAAATGTTCTTGATGTTCTTCTGAAATCCTCAAAATTTAAGCTGGGATGCTTTGCACACCTCTTTTCTTAAAATGGTTTTCAACTTCCCTGCCACAGGCAGAGTTGCCAGCTAGATCAAGGACTAGATCAGGTTGCCCAGGACCCATCCAACCTGGATTTAAGCATCTCCAGAGACAAGGTATCCCNCATCACTGTTAAATCTCTGAGGAAACTACAGGTTTAATCAAAAACAAACAATATCCTCATATGAATTTTTTTTTCACAGGTTGCCTTTATTTTTAAAGAGTTTGCAAACCTTAGGAAAGCACAATGTATGATATCCTTCTTGAATAACACTTCAATACAGTGTTACAAATTAATATTGAGTTCCAGAAGCGAAGCACTCACAGGAGTGCAAAATGAGTTCATTGTAATTACCATTATTACCATAAATATCAGAGGAATTAATAATAATTAGGGCAATATTTTAAAGTGATCTTCATTATCATGTGTATTGTTTGTAAATTTCCGGATTAACAATAATTATTGCAAAGCTTCCATTTGGGCAAGATTCTCTTCTCAATGAAAGGAGTGATAGCCTAGGGCTAAATGTTCTTGATGTTCTTCTGAAATCCTCAAAATTTAAGCTGGGATGCTTTGCACACCTCTTTTCTTAAAATGGTTTTCAACTTCCCTGCCACAGGCAGAGTTGCCAGCTAGATCAAGGACTAGATCAGGTTGCCCAGGACCCATCCAACCTGGATTTAAGCATCTCCAGAGACAAGGTATCCCACAGCCTCTCTGGGCAGCCTTTCTAGCACCTCACCACTCTTTTCTTTGAGGTCATTTTCTTTGAGATTGTTTTCTTCGTGGAATAGAATTCAATAGCACATGAGTAAGAAACTCCAAGAAGGAAGTGTTGAAGACAAGTTTCAGTTTTCCTCAGGATCTGACTCATAACCAGAATAGATTTAGTGCATATTGCTATTATGTTTTTGATAACTGAAGAAAACTCACACATCCTATGCTGAATTTTGTGTATTTATTCACTCAGTAAATAAAAATAAATTGTGTAATAGAGCATCCTTTCAGATGAAAGCTCTCTGAAATCTTTAATTTTTTTATAAGAATGAGATATATAACACTATCATATTTATCCTTCTTCAGGGAACACTAAAGTATAAAGTGCATTATGGCTCTTCAAAATGTTGATTATAAAACATTGTGTGCCTTATAACTACATACATCACCTCATGCTTCACCTTTAATTTTAGATGCGCATTGTGTAGGAAAAAGGCAGCTTCTGAAGGGGTTAGGTGGCTTACAGACTCTCATTTCTGACTCTATCCTACAGTAAATTGCAACAGCCTAATGTCAAAAAAAAAAAAGAAAGAAAAACAACAAAACTGTAAAGCAGATATGATAACAAAGATCTATAAACACAGTTTATGTCAAACTTTATTTGTCTTTGGAGAGTCCAAGTCTTAAATTTTAAAATGGACAACTTTGCGAAAGTAGAGAATAGAGTAAGAGACCTGTTGAGAAATTTGAACCCAAAACTTCAGTAACTGTTTCTGTCTCTGCCACACTGTATTCCTAGTGCTCAAAATGGGGGAAGTTGGAGCAATTTCGTACTCCTCATTCTGACTCAGATTCATTCCCACATTCTCAATGAGCTGATGTGGCTGCCAATTAACAAAATTTAAAAGATGTAGCCAAAGAGAACTGGCAAGGCATCAGCTCCCTGTGTAAATAGTGACATGACTACATGAGCTCAAGGGTTGGAATAAGAAAATGTGTGGGAACGTGTGACGTGATTGACAAGAACTATGGGCTATCGTCCCTCCAGTTGTTTGCACAGGATAGAAACAATTGTAAACAAAAGATCTTTCTGAAGATAGTATAAATTTATTTCAATCCACTCACATAGAAAAGACTATTTTAACACCGATTTTTTTTGGATCTGACCTTGTAGAAGGCTTAACAGCAAGAAGTCTTAGTTATGTGCTCCCCAACTTTATATCCTTAGCACCAAGTATTTGAAAACTCTGAAGTTTAAGTTTCCAAAGAATCTGCATCACAGTTGGTGATATCATAGGTGAAAGTTTGGCTTCTAATCTACGTAGCTGATTTGGAAACATTTTGTTAAATGTTTGCCATACTACTCAACATGTAGATGAAATTAATTTATCACAGAGATCATGCATAGGTGTTAAATGCTTATAGAATCTGGTAATTTTCTATTAAAACAGATTTCTTATAGGAAATATTTTTTTCAAAGGAAACATCTCTGGTGGGGAGAATTAAAATCATGGCTCCTTGGTTGCTCACCTAGAAGGCTGATGTCAGTTTCAGCTTTTACATGAATGGTTCTAGTACCTGGACCATTTGCTGCTCTCAGCAGGCACAAGCAGAATAAGCACCCATGGTTCTTTGGCAGTGAGGCTGAAAGGATGAAATACTCTTAGCAATGTCTTCTGAGAAAAAGCAAAGCTCACAAGAGCCTTCAGTCTGGTACTCAGAACAATGAAGATTTCCTTTTATTTTCCTCTGAAATATATATATTTTTTTCTTGGAGATTCTATCACTTTTCGAAACTTTAGTTTATACTAAAAAGTAGGACTTCAAATCCTTTTGGCTGTTGTGGATTCCCACTTGAGAGCTGGTACCCAGATGCAGTATACTTCCAGTTCTAAAGTGATGTGGTGTCAGGCTTTGTCTGGACACCATGATGATTAGTACAGACGGAGAGTAAGACTTGGAAAGATTTTACTGAGGTTTATTAAGTTCTGGTGAGAATGGGCTCTCCTCAGTTTTGCCACTGTTAGAGCTGCATCTATTCACAGGTAAAGATATTTCTGTAAATCCAAAGCAGATTTTGTACAATGCTTTAGGCCCTGAGTTACGAGAATAGTAGTAAAGCTCACTCTCTGCATAGTGTAGAACAAAGACCACAATAGATTTAAACAGAAAGCCTGATTATATCAGCATAAGGCCTTTGCAACTGGTAAACAAGTATTCTTTAAATCCTTATGTTTTGCTGTTGATAAATGCAATGCAAACATTCAGTTATCACTTAGAATTCAACATGCGCTAATGCCTCTCAAGTGCTTATTGAATAAATGCAAACATGATTTCCCTGAGCCCAGAGCTGTTAAGAGGAAATAGTGATATAGGTATCCTTTCTTCATTGTGATTGCTTTCTGTTGTGGGAAGTTTTCAACTTGTTTGACTTTATAGGCATTCTCTCAGAAAGGACCATAAGCAAGGAGAGAACGCTAGTGACTGAATAACATTTAAGTTGCTTGGTATGATAGTAATAAAATTTAGAAGTCGAACTATTAGAAAAGTGCCAGTCAGAGATGATTAAAAATTATTTTCAGAAAAACTAAAGGGAAGAGATTTAAAGATATTTTTTCATATTCTCTTATGTTTTTGTGACTGCTGCAAGATAAGTTTATGACATGTTGAGAGGTCACATTTGGTTATATTTTGTCAACTTTCATTAAAATAGTACTTCTTGGCAAGTCAATAAGAATTAGGTCCATTGCAAAATGTCTGTTTTTTGAACTGACATAAATATTGCATTAATTAAATCTATTAAGAACACTGAAATGAGATTTCATTAACTAATATCCCCTATTAGGATAATTATGACTAATTGTAGTTATTAGGCTAATGGCCTTAATCCTCACGCACAATGTGTTATAAAGGTTAAGAGGCCTGTGACAAATTAAATATCAAAATTATGATCAAACTCTTTTAAAATATTTTTACATAGCACTATTGTATGAGGGAAGCTATGAAGGTATCATAGTTGGGAGCTTTGCAACTCATTTCACACAGGAAAAGGGGATAATTTTTTAATACCTTGCTATTGATTTTAGGCAGATAATGAAAATGCATTATGGAAGTCTTGATTTTTAGAGCACTAGTGTTCAGTAGTATATTGGACACTAATTTTAAGTGACTTTTTATAGAAGAGGAGCGTTTTCCCTCTTTAAAACCACAAACTTTTAATGTTTTTTTTTTTTTGGTTACTTGTTTTTCCTGTGGAGGGGTAACTTCACAGTATCACACAAATAACATGTTTGCCATCAACTTGCTGATGTCTCCCATAAATGGGTATATAAAGTTTCAAAGCTCCTCTTAAAATCTCAAAATCTGGTAGTAGATACAGAAGATGCAATGCATGAACCTTGCAATCTGTTTCAGGAAAAAAAACAAAAACAGAAGTTAAAAAAAAAAAATCATTGGGATTCAGGCTTCAGAAGTCAACAGAATTTGGTATGACACACAAGTAGAGTGAAATTTGAAGCTGAGAAAACTGACCTCATAGCTTGTGCAAACTTTAGGGAGGAAAGCAGGAACTGTAGGAATACGAGGTCCTTACAGACAAGTGAAGATAAGTAGAGCTGCTGTTTGCTACTCAGTGGGGGAAGAGTCTTGCAAAATTGAGGATGCAGTGTTGACAACAGAATGGAGGTTCCAGTGAAGATAAGCTGAGTTGCTGTTTTGTAACTCAATGGGGGAGTCCCGTGAAGATGAGGTGGAGTTGCTATTATGACACAGTGCCTAAAGGTTTTGCATTAACCTTCATCCAACGACCACCAGATGGGCTCAGAGACCTTCCCCACATTCTGGACGCGTGCTCAGAAGTGGGGGACAAAAGAGTCAATCTAAATGATATCCAATCCTGGGAAATGAAAGGGTAAGAATCTCAGAGCTTACTTAAAGGCAGAATTTTGCATCTAGAAGGTAGCTATTCTTCAGCTGTCAATATCCAGAGAGGATTCCAAAACAGGTCTGCGTACCTAAAGAGTGTGGGGAAAACAGTCCTCACCGTTAGGTGCTGTAAAGGTTGATCCGTCTCCCCTTCTGTGCCCATTCAGACTAGTGAAATAGCAAGCAGATGGAGGTATCTGCCTACTGTGTCTTTTGAAACTAGGTTATAGTATCTTAAGGAAGATTATGTGACTGAATGTTGAAAAATGCTAAAACATTGCTGTGCTGGAGACAGTGTCACCATTTTGCCCACTGTTTCTGAAGACATGAACAATAACATTATTTTAAACACTAACTACTGAGACTGTGTTTGGCCCTCTCACTATGGGACATCAAGTATAAATATTTTAATATTTCCATTGAAACTTTGGAGTGCAGCTGACAATGATTTCACTTTTGCAGGGCTGCTATGTGCAAGATGAAGCCCTTGTTTACCCAAAAATACACAGTAAAATATTATAGGTATCTGTGAAAACTTTTTTTTTGTAGTAGCTGGCCTTAATTCTCTGAAGGTTGACTCTTGCAAATATTTATTGTTCTGTTTCCATACAGTTAATTCAATAATTTTAATTCTTTGTTTTATATTGTGACATCTCATTCTTGTGTAGTTCTCTAATACACAGTGTATGTTTCTTATTTTATAACAACTATACCTAGCTGCCAAATTATCTGGTTGGTGTCCTGGAGGGAAGTCACATGTGTTACTAATCAAGAGCCAGCATGCTCTTTCATGGCCAGTTTCCCTTAAGACCCAGCTATTAGGGCTCAGAGCTTCTTTATCACTAGCTAATAAAGAAGAGTTTCTGCCTTGGATACATGACACAGAGGCAGAGAACACAGAGGCTGACACACTGAATCAGACTAATAGTCTATCCAACACGATATTCTTGTGGTGATACTGAACAGTACCATATGAAAGAGTTCAGAGCTGGACTGAGATCCCAGTAATGAAAGGGATATATCTTCCTACCCCCAGGCAATCACTGTGTGGACAGTTTTGTGAAGCATGAGGAATGACAAGCCAAGCATGTGTTTTAATCCTTGGCAAGGTGATTGCAGTTCCTATTGTTTGTACACCTTTTCTTTTCGGAACCATTCATTTCTTTGTCTCAACTACAGTTTATGACAGCTACTTGAGCAGTAACAATGGGCTTATAAAATTAGACATGCACAATACTATGAATGCCCAGTACTAGAGATTAAGAAATGTCAGGAGGAAATTGCCCATGTGATTTGCATTTTCTACGCTTTCCATATTATAACTGTTTGGTTAATAATATACATATATTTTAACAACACATTTTTTTCATAGATCTTCCATATCATACAGTGCTTAGCATGAAACTTGAACCCCTGCCCAGAAGTATTCAGGAATGTATCAAAGAAAATGCAAAGATCTAACTTCCATACACATAGTAGTTATTTTCAGTTTTCTTCCTGACCCTCACCATTGCCTTCTAATCCATTGTAGAACTAGACTTACAGTCTGAAAGGTTAAGAGTCTGAGCAAGAATATAATTAATAATAATTATTATCATTATTATTAATAAAAATAGAATAATAATATAATAATAAAAATAATAAAAATTGTTGGAAAAGGCAAGGAAAGTTCTACCTACAAATTTATTTGTCATTTTTAAATGTTTTACTGAAGTAAAATGATTGTTTTGCACAGAATCCATGAGGACAATGTTTTTCTCCTGTTTGACTGTGGAACAATTTTTATAACTTTTTTTCCAATTAATTTACTAGTGATAAAGTGAGTTTCAATGCATCGCAGTCCAAAAAATGGTCAAAAATGACAGACTTTCCAATTGTTCAATATGGATTGCATTTTTTTATTTTTATTATTTTTTAATTTTTAGCATTTCAGCTAACTTATTTATTCTACTCCTAATATCCAGCTCTGGCAAGTTGCCATGCTTTAAATGATCACTTTCTTCTGGCATCCCCCTCTTATGTCATCTTGAACTTTGACAGTGCCTCATCTTCATTACTTGAAAAAGTAGCTCTAGGGCAGGTGTATGTCTGCCAAATGTAGTAGAGATGATGGAATGAACTCATTTAGCTTTTCTGCAGTATTGAAGAGGAAAGACTAGCCTTCTTCTTGACAACCTAGTTTAAAATTGGTTCTTTAATTAAAACTAGTCAAGAAAGAAAGCTGGGATAACTTCGCATGCTCAGACCTTTCCCTCCCTGTTTTAAATGTATCAAAATCTTTCTAGTGCTGCCCACCAGAACTATAGGAACCTGACCAGATGCTTCAAATCAATCACCTGTGAGTGAGTCTGCATGAGTGTTTTATTTCTGATCAAGAGAGCATTTTTAAAATCTGGGAAACACCATTTTTCTGCTTTTAGGCTTGTTTCCGAAAGCAGTGTCAAAGAAAAAAAAAATAAGTGCTTTTCAGATTAAATTAAACTAGGAAATATGCTCTTAGTATCTAGCTATCTAATACTGTTTCTGTCATAAGGAGCAAAGCAAAGCTAATCTTGTCTGTAAATTGCACTGAAACAAATGTAATGTTGTTGTCAGTTCTCTGTATCAGTAGGTCCAATTGTGCCGTGTTACTTACTAATTGAAGTAGAATTAATTCTAGTGTGTCTGCTTGCTTAAGTCAAATCCTTTGGCTCTTTTGCATCTTTCCAAGCATATAGTCAGACATCTCCCTGTGGTTTGCTTTGTGGTTTGCTAACACTAATTCATCTATAGCTACTAAGCATTGCCCTGCAGTATTAGGAACTAAGGTTGTGAGCTCTGTAATAACCTCTGGGACCTGGAAAGTCATATGTTTCTTCAAATAACCCAGCTGACTGAGAGATTGAATCTGTATCACAGAGTGGATTATATTCATTCATTTGGCAAAACATAATCCATGCCAACAAACAGTCCACCAGTAAATTTATAGAAAGTAAACACATGACAAGGAATGAAACCAGGAATCTGAGATTCATTGCAAATTTCTAGCCTTGAAGTTGCTTCTTCGATAATGATTTGAATCAGCTGGAAAAATGATCAAAATTAAGTAGTGTCCTAAATAGCTTTTTGCTGTTGCATTTGTGAGACTGTTTTCCTGTTTCCCCTGTAACTTTCTGCATTTGCACTTCAGATTGCCTTTGAAGTCTCTTGATTTATTTATTTTTTATCTGACATAATTTTATTTTCCTCTACCCTTTACCAAGTCTAGGCTTCAGTTTCTTCCTGGCTCAAATGAAAGCTTCAGTTTATCAATTAATCTTATTATTTATATATTCTGTTATGCTTCATTTTTAAGCGCACAACCGTTTCAGCTCATAGATCTGGTAATAGCTTGTCATCATATCTATATCTGACATTTTTTTCTGTCTGAAACACAGACAGGCTCAAATTCCTTGGCTAATTCTAATATTTTGATGATTATAGTGTATAAACTGGTTAGAAAAAAGCCATAAAGGCATTGGAGAAGCTATAAGAGTTTTTGTACATCATGATACTGTCTGGAAAACAGGAATCTGGGCTTGTTTAGCTTGGAGAAAGCTCCAAGGAGGCCTCGCTGTGGACTTCTAGTTCTTCAATGGAGCTTACAAGCAAGAGAAGAACAGACATTTTACATGGTGTAATAGTGATAGGACAAGAGGGGATGTCTTTAAACTAAAAGAGTGAAGATCTAGGTTAGATGAAGAAATGCTTTACTCAAAGGATGGTGAGGCACTGGAACAGCTTGTCTACAGAAACCATTCAAGGCCAGGTTGGATGGGACCTTCGTCTGCCTGATCTAGAGGGTGACAGTCCTGCCCATGGCAGAGGGATTGGAACTGGATGGTCTTAAGTTCCCCTCCAACCTAAACTGTTCCATGATTTTGTAGTTCTATGATCCACATGACAGCCAGCCAGTCTGACAAGGAGGTTATTGCACTTTTTTTTCCAATTAATCTTCTATTGGAAAATGAAATATTTAAGCAATTACTAGAAAAGTATAGCTAACTATACCCAGCAAAATGGGATAATCATTTTAGTTCTAATTTTTATTAATCACCTAGACTTTTATCAAGGAGGTGTTCCTGTGTTCCAGCTTACTGAATATTGTTTTGGAGGATCTTCTATTTTAATTATAATATTTAGCCAATCTCAGTGAGAATCTAGGGTAAAGCCTGATTAATTGATCCATCTTTTCTGTTGTCAGTTACTTCAGATGCTTTTCTGTTCTTTTTAAGTTAACTAAATATTTTCTTTTCACATTTTTCTTTCATCACATAATAAAAATATTTTACTACATTTGTTAGCAGTGATATCAGCAAAACTTGAACTAGTAATTGAATATCACTGTTATTCATTCAAAATCTTTTGGGTGAACTTTCAAGAGAGTTCTGGAGTTCTACAGTTATTTGCTATTGATCTTGTAAAGCTTAAAGTAATTTTCTGAATACCATAACATTCCATCTTAGGTTTCAAGTAAATCAGCATTTGCTCTAGAGTCCTTCAGAAAGTCTGAAGAATTATACTTTCATGTTTCCGTTTATGTAAATCAGTTGATGGTAATTTATTTGTGGTTCACATTTCTAACACAGCTCTTGAAAGCTGCAGGTGTTATTTTTATCTGTAGTGGGTTCATCCATAATGTTATCCATTAAGAAGTCTAGCTGCCTGAGAGCACCCACAAATCAAGTAATTTATCTTCTCAAACTTCAGTCTTTCAGACATATATGTGCTTAGTTCTTTGCATGTGAATTTGCCCCACCTTTTTCGTTAGGAATATTTAAGAATGTTAGGAAGCAGTCAAGGACCTAAGCAAATAGTAGCTGCTGCTAAATCTACTAGCTAGAGGAAAGTTTTCCTCCTAAATACGAATGACAAAATTCAGTGTTTATTGCAGCTTATCATTTATAATNGATATATAATATATATATTATATATATTTAAAATGTATTTATGTACAAGCACATATATTTATACACCTATTTTGAATACATATGTACTATCTTTGCAGTTTCCATTATGGATTGTTAAGTATAAAGAGAATTATTGCAGCTGTTGTGGGAAAAATGCATTTTCTCATTATTTGTACAAATACTATTTCTCTCATTTGTTGTTTGAGAAGAGATAATTTTGATACTTAATCCAATGAGAAGTTTTTTCCTCCCAATGCCATCGTTTCTTCTCATAGCCTTGATTTTTAAAAGCACTAACATCACAAAAAAAAAGAGAATATTTCTCCAGTGAAAACTTCCTTCTCTTATAGCAAGAATAAAAGTAGTTGATACAGAGCAATTAAGGAAGCTTAGACTTCTCTTTTCTACTGCCTTACATACTCTGTTATTTATATCAGTGCAAAGTAAGTGCTAAATATCTGTCAAATACTTCTGCTGATTAAAAGTATTTCAGTCACCTAGCACCCACTTCACACAAGTTTGAGTGACTGTGTACTGTGCAAAGCCGTGGGGAAAATTAACTCAGACAGTAAACTGATACGGCTGATAATAAATGTGATGGAGTTGGGCAGTATCTAAAGAGAATAAAATGGTTGCTCTGTGAGAAAGGTTAGGTGATTACAAGCCAGAATCATCATACAAGCCAAGGAGAGTAAGAGCTAAGTAAGATTTGGTAAACCTGGGAATAAAAGTGGTGAGACAGGATAAGTTCTTTCAACATACCTTGAAGCAATGTGTTTATCATTGCAAATAACATTGAGAAAAATTTGAATAATCTGAATAAATATAAGGATTCATGACTAGATTACTCAGCATATTATCTGACTTTACTCTGAAACTGATGATAAGCACTATCTGGTCTCAAGCTGTTGCTCATCTTCAGCAAGGTCATGGGAATCAGCTCCTGTTATAACTATTAAAAAGAATTTGCTTAATTCGTCAGTGAGGTTAACCTGAATGCAAATAAAAGTATTTTTAGCATAAAAGTAGATAAGTGCTGATAAAAGGTGTGGGTAAAGGAATAAAGGAGACATATAGAACTTATTTGTGCTGAATTTGGAAATGAAAAGTCTTCATCTGGCTGTGAAAGGTCATCATTTGTTGTGAATTCTATCTCTCTGCTTACATTTTCTTTGTGTTACATTCTGAATCATGAGAATATCATGAGAACAACTTGAAGGCATAAACTGAAGGACAGGAGGCTTGTGTAAATGTAAGAACAAAATGCAGAGGCCACGAAACTCGTTGTCAAGTGAAGATCAGGAAGTAGAATAGATGTCCATGACCTGCTCCTTATCACTTGTCCTTTTCACAGACGGTTTAGTATCTGACAATATTCCAACAGTTCTTAAAAAAAAAAAAAAAAAAGAGAAACCATGTTTCCAAACGTGCTTTCCTTTCCTATGTTGCTTAAAATTTTTCTCCATCAGAAGACACAGAGATGAGCCTGGATGATTCACCAAGAAATCTGTTTTATCCTGTAAGTNCAACCTAAACTGTTCCATGATTTTGTAGTTCTATGATCCACATGACAGCCAGCCAGTCTGACAAGGAGGTTATTGCACTTTTTTTTCCAATTAATCTTCTATTGGAAAATGAAATATTTAAGCAATTACTAGAAAAGTATAGCTAACTATACCCAGCAAAATGGGATAATCATTTTAGTTCTAATTTTTATTAATCACCTAGACTTTTAGCAAGGAGGTGTTCCTGTGTTCCAGCTTACTGAATATTGTTTTGGAGGATCTTCTATTTTAATTATAATATTTAGCCAATCTCAGTGAGAATCTAGGGTAAAGCCTGATTAATTGATCCATCTTTTCTGTTGTCAGTTACTTCAGATGCTTTTCTGTTCTTTTTAAGTTAACTAAATATTTTCTTTTCACATTTTTCTTTCATCACATAATAAAAATATTTTACTACATTTGTTAGCAGTGATATCAGCAAAACTTGAACTAGTAATTGAATATCACTGTTATTCATTCAAAATCTTTTGGGTGAACTTTCAAGAGAGTTCTGGAGTTCTACAGTTATTTGCTATTGATCTTGTAAAGCTTAAAGTAATTTTCTGAATACCATAACATTCCATCTTAGGTTTCAAGTAAATCAGCATTTGCTCTAGAGTCCTTCAGAAAGTCTGAAGAATTATACTTTCATGTTTCCGTTTATGTAAATCAGTTGATGGTAATTTATTTGTGGTTCACATTTCTAACACAGCTCTTGAAAGCTGCAGGTGTTATTTTTATCTGTAGTGGGTTCATCCATAATGTTATCCATTAAGAAGTCTAGCTGCCTGAGAGCACCCACAAATCAAGTAATTTATCTTCTCAAACTTCAGTCTTTCAGACATATATGTGCTTAGTTCTTTGCATGTGAATTTGCCCCACCTTTTTCGTTAGGAATATTTAAGAATGTTAGGAAGCAGTCAAGGACCTAAGCAAATAGTAGCTGCTGCTAAATCTACTAGCTAGAGGAAAGTTTTCCTCCTAAATACGAATGACAAAATTCAGTGTTTATTGCAGCTTATCATTTATAATATAATATGAATAATTAGTATCTTATTCTGTTATGTATCCTGTCATGAACAGAAGTAGGATTTTTGTGTTCTTTTATTCTAGATCACCGCTCTTAGCCAGTACTTGGTTTAGAGAATTCTGTTTTTAGAACAGTCAGGGTCACATTTGTTCTTCTGAAAGAGGTATCTCCCCGGAACTATTGGTCTTTAANTTTGGTAAACCTGGGAATAAAAGTGGTGAGACAGGATAAGTTCTTTCAACATACCTTGAAGCAATGTGTTTATCATTGCAAATAACATTGAGAAAAATTTGAATAATCTGAATAAATATAAGGATTCATGACTAGATTACTCAGCATATTATCTGACTTTACTCTGAAACTGATGATAAGCACTATCTGGTCTCAAGCTGTTGCTCATCTTCAGCAAGGTCATGGGAATCAGCTCCTGTTATAACTATTAAAAAGAATTTGCTTAATTCGTCAGTGAGGTTAACCTGAATGCAAATAAAAGTATTTTTAGCATAAAAGTAGATAAGTGCTGATAAAAGGTGTGGGTAAAGGAATAAAGGAGACATATAGAACTTATTTGTGCTGAATTTGGAAATGAAAAGTCTTCATCTGGCTGTGAAAGGTCATCATTTGTTGTGAATTCTATCTCTCTGCTTACATTTTCTTTGTGTTACATTCTGAATCATGAGAATATCATGAGAACAACTTGAAGGCATAAACTGAAGGACAGGAGGCTTGTGTAAATGTAAGAACAAAATGCAGAGGCCACGAAACTCGTTGTCAAGTGAAGATCAGGAAGTAGAATAGATGTCCATGACCTGCTCCTTATCACTTGTCCTTTTCACAGACGGTTTAGTATCTGACAATATTCCAACAGTTCTTAAAAAAAAAAAAAAAAAAGAGAAACCATGTTTCCAAACGTGCTTTCCTTTCCTATGTTGCTTAAAATTTTTCTCCATCAGAAGACACAGAGATGAGCCTGGATGATTCACCAAGAAATCTGTTTTATCCTGTAAGTCATCCTGCTATCTTCTCCCCTGAGATGTCTTTCTCATTCATGACCAAGTGTTGCCATTCCCCAGACAAAATAAGCATTGTTTCTCTTTCTTGGTAAAACAGCTGTTGCTTTGTTAAACTAACATATACTGAATTTATAGAATAGAACTGTAGAATCCTTTGAGTTGGAAGGGGCCTCTGAAGGCCATCTAGTCCAAATCCCCTGCAATGAACAGGGACACTGCAGCTAGAGACAAAGGCGTATCAGTCGCCCTCTCAGTGAGGAAATGGCATGCAATACCTTAATTCTCTCTTTAACAATAGTGTTGTTCCACAATCAGTTCACTGCTGCAAAAACATAAGAACAGTGCTTGTCACATCTATCCTTTCTCATCTCAACAATATCCCTTCTCTGTGCTTACAGAAAAATCCGATTTGAATCAGAGACTCAACTTAGAGTAAAATTAAGACTGTAGTTACAACAAGTTGTGCCAACATGGAAGAGGCAGTGGCAGAGAGATAGGCTGATGCAGCCATGGCTGGAAGGATGGGGTTGGAAGGACTATTTCAACAGCAGTGTTAGATTACATCTTCCTGGACTGACTGGAAAACTGTGGTATCAGTATGCAGACATAAATAAGAAGCAGTGTTATTAGTTGTCACATTTTATATCAGTCCTCATATTAACAGGTATACAAGCATCTAAGCAGGACCTTTGTACATACTACTGAGATGAAGCACAGTAGTAGTCAATTGGAGACATAGATATTTGGTGTGACCAACTGTATCACTCTTTTAGGAGCAAATTCAGTCTTCTTTGCTGCCCTAACTCTTTGCCTGTTCTCATGTTGTATGCTTATGCAAGGCTTTTAAGTTTCAGAGGAACGAATCTGATCTCTTCCACTGAATCAAAGGCCTTTAGTAATGATGAGTTTATGTTACAGCACAACTTTTTAAAAGAATCTGTTGCTGAATTTTCCAAACAAGATTTCTGCTGAAGCATTCCATTCTCATATGGCACTTTCCTTTTTAACTGTGCATTTAATTCTTAGCTAATTGCCATCAATATTTATGCTGTTGAACTTTTATCCTGCTGCATATTGTATAATTGCTACCATTAGATCATCTCCCAAAGATTTTCTTTCAGATTTGTATAATGTATCCATGTCACTCTTTTGCAAAGCATGGAATTTTTTAGTATTGTTAAAATGTCACATAGTTCATATTTTATTATGTAACTGAAGTTGGTTATATCCAACAAATTCAGTAACTTAATGTTCACTTTTTAACATTAAAAAGTATTATTGCTGTTTTCTAATATTTCTCTTTTTAAAATCAGGGTTTCTTGACATAGATAGCTTTATATCATGGAAGTAAAATCCACAGGGAGGTGCAAGCTGTTTATAGATATAAAATATTCACTTACATCTCTATAATTTTGTCTGCAGTCATAAAGGTCCAAAATCTAGCTAATTGACAGGAACAAAATATTTTCATTTCAAGATTAATATGACATAGAAGAAAGCACCAGTCACTTTCTCATCTAGAAGGTAAGTAGAAAATCCTGTGAAACACTTGTACTGGCAGCTGGTTTTCCAAAGGAGCCATGCTGTTCTTGCCGTGTGTATACTGGTAAATAGGACAGAGACAGGTGTATACTAAGGTAACGGCATGCGACTACTCAAACTGTTTAAAGGTAGGTCCATTCCCTTCTGCATTATTTTGCTTTTGCAAATGAGCACTCTCTTACATGTCCAGATGATGTTTGTAGAAGTTGCATGCTCTAGTGACTCTTACTAATTAGGGTGAGTTCTCCTAATTCAGTGGGTTTGGCGTGCAAACTGAACCATGCAGGCTAGCCTTAGAGGCAAGTAAGAATAGCTAGTTTGTTTTGTTCAATAGTACGGGCTCAGCCTTTGAGCACATCTGAACTCTGATAGCAAGGGATAAAATTCAGCTTAAGACAACCAAACAAATCTGAAAATATTGTGTCCAAAGTTTTAAGAAATGTGAAGAGATAACTGAATCTAATTTTAACTTGTGAATTGTGTGAGAGTTTTCAATAAACTTTATACAAAATGTCCTGTTTCCATGATATTTTTCAGATTTGACTTGCTTCTATTCTTATTTTGATATGAGTGTCAACTATAAATGAGAGGCTCAAGAGATAGAATTCTAAGTACCCTCTTATTACGCAACCTAGATACGTGAAAAATGTTCATTGATTAGGTTAACTCCTCTGGAAGAGGGACTTGTGCGTATGCCAAGCTCCAGGTAAGGACCACAGCAGCAGACCTTGGTGTCATAAAAATGTTGGTGAGTTTATAAGGATAATCAGGTAATGTTCAATATATCACTAAATGCTGGGCAGAGAGGCAGTACTTAGGAATCATGCACTGAAAATTTCAAACAAGAAGAAAAGTTTGTAGTCATTAGTGTTAGGCATGTCTGTCACCACCGTGGAATATTTACTTCGATCCTTTTACACCCGTCAGATATTCTGTGTCTTAAGTGAATAGTTTCAAATGTGCTTTAAAAGTGGAAAATGAATAAAAAATAATAACTGAAGATATGAGATTTAAAACTTTGTTTCTATTTTTTTCTTCACCTTCCATTAGAATTCACAGTATCTGGAAAAAGAGTTTATTCACAGAATTCTTCAATTCTACTGTGGGAACATGAAATTCAGTGACTGGCAGTTACAGTTTTACAGCTTGCTGTACGTGTTTGTTGATACTGCTCCCATAATGCTATCTCTGTTGCAAAGTTCATCAGTACTGTGATAGGAGATTTAAGACAATGCATAAAACTGTATTTCCTATTTGAGGCACATGCAAAGAATAGCACATTTAGTTTGATTTAGTAGCAGACATCTTATTTATAGGTTATTCAGTCACAATGAACTGAGTTTCAAATAAGAACCAAAAGATTAAATTATACATTTTATTTTGGAGATATAGCTGGTAGATGTGAAAGAGACTTGAAAATGCAGTCTTTTTTTTTTTAAAGTAGGCATTTGTATAGGAAGGCATGTTATGTTGGTGTCTCCAACACCAAAGAAAAGAAAAAATTGGAAATATGATTCAGTATCATAAAGCCACTATGTACATAACCAAAGTCTATTTCACTGTGACACCTTTCCTTGAATTTCAACACACACAAATCTTTGAAGAGAGACAGAGGAACAAACAGTGTTCCACAAAGGCTTTTCCTACTCAGTGGGGAAATGCCAATGTCAGTGACACCAAGTTTATTATTCAGGCATCTTAGCAACACAGTAATTTCCTTTATTTGCAAGTAAGTAGTTCTCTTACATTGATTTATAGAAGTGAAGATTAGTGTTGATAACAGCTGTGGGAGCCAAAATACTCCCAGTTGTGATTTTCTTTGATTGTGATAATCTCACTGTAAACCAGGGTCATATCTCTTAAGTGATTATTCCTTCTTCTCACATTAAGCTTATGCTGAACCCTCTCTCTAAAGCAAATTTAAATTCTTTTGTCACTTGCACCTTTTAGACAACCTATGAATCAACTGGAGTTTTTTACCACACGACAGGAGGAGGAGTGAGTGTCTTTGTTGCATTTACTCTGTTGCTAATTACTTCATACTGGCACTCCAGTCCTAAGCCTGTGCTCTTGTATATTTGTTCCTCTTTGGTTAGTGACTCTGAAAAGTACCCACTGATACCTAAATGTTATACTCTGTATAACAGTAATTAAGAATACATTTGGAAGCTGTTATGTTTTTAACCCTTATATTTGTCAGTTTCTAAATCAGACATCAAACTAATTTTGCGAGAGAATTTTTCTTGGCTGGCACTGACCACCTCAAAGGCAGGTTGTGTGCCAATGGATCTCTTACAGTGGCAGCATTTGAAAACTTAACACACTGCGACAGGAATTTCCACTCATGTGCAGTACAGTGGTATGCCTGATGACATGCAATATTCACAAAGACAGATAAACCTGGGGCATAATTTTAGGTCTGGATTACAAAACATTATTGTCAAGTAATTTCCTATCTGCTTTTCTTGCAGCTGTATCTATGGTAAGAAGGTCTTTGATAGATATAATACATCCATCCCCATGATTTGATTATTTTAAATTGGATAAAAAGAGCTGTCTTAATCCTAGCAGCTGCAATTCTACCACCATTCAAACCCAGAGATTTGATATGCTCAAATCTCTTCAGACTATTACAGTGGCACTGAGATCACATACACAATTCTAACAAGTAGTATGAAAATACATGGTGGCTAGTAATTTTTTCTGTGTATGTGTCACGGCTCCTGAGAAGATTTTGCATTTTCAATTATGAAGATACATGGACTTATGTTTAAGAATAATCAGATGGGTTATAAACTGAGAAATATCTGAACAAAAAGAGCTTTCCAGGTTACATGCACACTTATGGGGGTCAGTTTCAACTGTCAGAGAAAGTATCTCATATGGCATTTGATTATTGCTGGAAATTCTCATATGTAAGAGGATTATGAGTTGCAATTGCATTGTTCAAGTACAGAAACATGAATATAACTCACTTGATATCTAGGAGAGAGTTGTATCATCTTGGTAATAGATACGTTTAAATAAGTAGTTGATGCAATCTAGTGGGAAATTAGTATCACAACGACAAACTATAGAGGCAGTAAAATGTATTAACTAGATATGCCTTCAAAGAAACTCTTCAAAAATGCAAAATAGTGACTACTGAAAGACCAAGTACTTTCCAGTAAAAATACTAAACAACTGTAATAGTAAGTAAAAATTGTTTTTTTTTTCTCTTGGATCTTAATATAAATATATTCTAGCTATAAATTCTATGGGCACAGTTAACATTATTGATGTTGAAAATAAATCTGCAGGTAATTATCGAAAAGATGATGTGCCTAAGCAGCAGGAGGGTAGCGTTCTCAGTTTTGCTCAATGAATCATGCTGAAACATTTGTTTGATTTCTTTAAACAGTTTTTGCTTACCATGTTAGTGATGAAACAGCAACAGTTATCCTGCTTATCTGTCTATCGAAGAAAATAAAAGAGAGACAGTGAAAGCAAATACTGAATTGAACCAGACCAAAAATTCTATTAAAAATGAGACTAAGAAAAAATGACTGCTACCAGGGGTTGAATTCATGGTGTTGGGAAGAATCCATGCAGCAACCCTCAGCAGCTTAGTATGTACTATAGGATTGTCATTAGACTATGATTTTAGAGACTCAAGAAACTTTGATGCCAGCATGGTGACAAAAAGGCATGGTGCAGTGGGAAAGGTTTGGTGATTAAAGGAAGGAAAGTAAGAGCAAGGCAGTGTAGGAGTCTAAGTCCTGTCCTCGCTTTATTCCCTTGTGTACCTGAAATAAGGGAGCTGCTTAGTGCATGTGGGGCCAGATGTTCCGAAGTCCTGCTGCTCTCTCTGCTCTCTGTGTGATTTCATTATTTCTTGCGTAGCTGCTTAAAGAACCTGAAGGTGATAATGCTTAACTAGTTTAACTGCAGAAGAAGACAGTGTGGAAAACATCATTTGAAGTTTCTAATGTTTTCTTTGCCTATTTTGTGAAAGGACTATTTATTTATTTTTTTACTGCTCTATACAGAAATGGTTCACACTTCTCACTTAGGCTCAGGGCTGTATCACGCAGTTAAGTAATTTAGGAAAAGAGAGAAAAGAGATGCTCAGGAAAAAAATCTGATTATGACGGCATGCTTAGATCTATCATTTTAGCATCTGTGTATAAATTATAAACCTTGCAAGGAAGGCTTCATGATGTAAAACTCTGTCTCCCCCTTTATTTTCTTCTTCCTGAGAAAATCAGAACAAAGATGGAAATGCTTTTAAGGTCAACTTCAATGGATAGGGATTGTTTGTAAATGCTACATTGGAAAGATAGTTCTGTATATGCTACACCTAGGCTACCGAGTTTTTGTTTTGTGTAAGTATCCATGCTTCCTGTGGCTTGACCTTCTGGATCATAAGGAGATCTTCTCCTTGATGGTGAACAGAGGAAAAAAAAATCATGGAGCCGCAGTATTTCCATATGTCCTTTATTTAGAACTCTAGATTAATAGGATCTCCTAAGCAAAGGAGTCTTTTACTGATGTGCATTGATGAACAGAGAATACTTCAAAGGCAGGGGAATCATCTTACCTAATGGTCTTTGGGGGGGGAAAAAAAAATGTAGTCATTATAATTTTCTAAAGACTTAGAGTTGTTTGCATAACAGATAATCAGAAAAGCAAGAAAATATCTCAGTATTCAAACCCTATTGTGAGTTATTGTGAGTCCTACTCTCATTCATATAGGTTCTGCATTATTGGGAATATTTTTTGTTAGATAATGATACAAAGTCAATTCACCTGTTTTTCCCCCTTTGGCTGTTATGGAGAAAGAATTCTCTGCTGAGTCACAGAATAAAGCAGCTGAGCCTCATGGTCTCTGGGGCTCTTCTTATCTCGTTAGTAAATAAATCTGAAATTACGAAGAATTACAAAATCTAATTATATGATAGATCCTGAAGATAAGAATAGAAAATACTTCCCAAAGGATGAAAGATAGCATTGCCTAAGGTCAGCTTAGCACTTCCTGGAAACAAGGGTGATGTAATTTTTTAGATAGAGAAAGAAGAGTTTTCAAGGAATGAAGACGTTCATCCACTGGATATTTGTGTATGTAACTATAATACCATGGTAAATGACTACTGACAAAATTATGTTTGTGTCTACCATCCATTTATAGTTAAATCAAGGTTATAGTTTCCACGGTAGCAGCCGCTCTTTTTATGCCCTCAATAACATTTTCTAGGTTTCAAACATAACCTCAGTGCATAAGGGCAGTACAGGAGAAGTTCTGGGGCCGCAAGGCACAATAATCATTAATGTAAGAAAATCTGTATGGGGGCTTAGAAAGCCATTTCTTGGATTATTAGGAGGCCTGTATGTTTGCTACTGGAGTACTTTGCAGAAAGGGTGACATTTAGAGGTCGCAACTCTGGAATATCTAACATAAATCATGAGTGGGTCTGTGCTACTACGACTGAAAAACTTGCACCAGAATTATGTTACTGCATATTAAGTCTCTTCTTCTTTGCTTTACTCTGCTTTGAAGTCAGATTTCTTTCTGACATGAACACAAACCATAATCCAGAAGTTCTGAGAGTATGCATGAAAAAAGACTAAGAACTGAACTGATGATATTCCTCAGCTTCACCATCTGCCCACACTCTGCTGCATTCAGTAGTTCCAGTAAAATCCCTCTGAAACAGAGATGAGTTGTGTAACTCTAGCAGAGTTGGCAAATCAGCTGCAATAGTGGAACAGCAAAAACAGTTAAAGTTCTCATTTGATACAAGAATCTTCTTCCATACAACACACTGATTTTATTTTCCCTCTGCATCTATTACTTTGCTGCCTTAGCAAAAGTTAAGCATGTATAGAATCCTGCGAACAAAATAAATAAGTGTAGGTCTGTATTTTAAGTAAGCACTTTTCTCCTTCTGTTGCTTTTATACACAAATATGGGTGAAAAAATTGTTCCACTGTGACAGTTCTGACCACCCTCCATGACAGGTCAGCAGATGGTGTCTGTAAATGATGAATTTGACAACTTTTGGGGTCAGTTGTCTGAAAATGAAATATTGTAAAGGAAAAATGTGCACTGTTTTTCAACTATGGTATCCTAGCACTGTCGAACAATAGCATAAATGGGAATTCAATGCCAGTCAAAGAAAATCATTTGCTAGCATGTGATTCATAGCCCATTAATCTTGGTTGCTCATCCTCCAGCTTCAGCCTGAAAAACACTTTAGCTCAGCAGGTGATGTTGTCAGTGAAAAATGAACAAGATTTAAATAAAGTGATGTGGACAAAGCAAACTGCCTCAAAACGAATTTTCCCGTATTTGGAAACTGTGGTGATTCTTGTCTTACTGGAAACAGCGTTAGTAACTTTGCAAACTTGAACTAACAGAACTAAGAAATGTATTACTGAGATAGTAAACTTTTTAGGTTAAATGAACTCTTTATAGGAAACAAATATGATTATGTTCCATGTAGGATTCAAATGGATCTTTCATGCTTTGCCTTGTTTCAGGTGAAATTGTTCACCTGAAAGGTAAAATGAATTGCACCTAAAGCTATGAGTGCCACTCACTGGCTATGAATGTCCTGTAATGAATAAGGATGACATGGATCAGATAGCACGATGCAGTGTGTCTGATGGTCTAGAAATGATCTAGTTTTGGGAACATGAGACAGTGTGGAAATGAGGAGCAAAAAGGGGGATTTTATTGTGCAGGTATATGCTTAACAGTACAGCTAATAGGCATATGCCCACTGGTGCTTATGGAGTAAGTGTGGTTCTCCCAGCAAGTTCCTCTTGCTTATGAGTTGATATTCATCACTCTGCCTCTTGTTATTTAACAGCTTACTGCCTTAGGACTTCCAGGGAATTCTCCTTTTGTTGCCTCATGGTCACTGACTGTTTTGCTGTGGTCAGATGTGCTAGTAGTACCTGATAGGAGTTTTGCTTTGGGTAGACTGAGTGGTGACTTATGCGCCTGATGATAATGGCAATTTCACTTAGTCTGGGGTCTTTTCGTTATTCTGTGTGAGAGGGTATATGAAGAATTGGGGCACAGTCACAGCCGTTTTATCCCAAGAAAATCATTTCTTGGAGAAATAGATGAGGATAATAGGGAACATTCAAAAGTAATCTAGCCTTATTATAAATGCAGAAAAATGGAGAAGTGCAAAGCAGGAGAAAAGAGACACCTGAAGTGCTGCTGAGGAGAAATTGGAGTGATTATACAAAAGACAGAAGGAAGTGGAAGTTAATCCTGGCTTCCACAACTTTTCTTTGAATTTTAACACAGGCAATATCCCTTAAAATGATTTTTTTTTGGTCATTTTTCATGGGTAGGTGACCGCTGTGGAGATCCATTGTTCTTTTGGAATAGAGTAGAAACTGACTGTTTCTAAGCCTGATACCTTTATATTATGTAAAGTCATCAGAATCAAGTGAATCTTTGCCCGTACTAAACTCCTGCACTTGTGTAGTGGATGAAAATTTTGCTATTGCTGTTGAAGAGAAACTCAGGTAAAAAGCACAAGAAAAGCAAAAGATGATGATATATGTCTTTTATTCAGTACTCTAGATGTGAATTATGTACCTGGTGTTAGGTATATCAGCACTCCTTTAGGCTTCACATTGTGGTCAGAAAACCTTGGGAAGTTCTCTCCCATTAGGCTTTCTTGTACACCACTTGTGTCTGTAATTTCCAAGTTACTGTGTTGCATACCATATGTTTTTTAATTATGGTTTTTTTTTTTTTCCCATCCCACTGAGGAAGGGATGTATTTCTCTAGCCACTGTGGGAGATATATTTGGAAGACAGAGTTTTAGGACGTCTGTACATTTTAACTTCATTCACATAAATACTACAGCAGCTTAATCTGTGTGATCTAGGAACTTGTCAATTACAAATCAAGATTCAATGTTTAGCCTCTAGATTAGATAGGAAACAACTACCTAGTGATATGTGAAGTGCATTAGCTCTGGATCTATTGTTAGCAAAAAATAGGGGGTGGTATTTTTTTGACCAGCAGAGAGTTAGATTCTGACAGGGGCCAGGACATATCTCCTCTCAGACATTAATTCTCAATAAGCAGCGGGGCTGGTGGGCAATGAAGAGTTTAAAGGGAAGTGAGAAAAGAGAATAATGTCCTGCCTGAAAAAAAATATCTGTGCAAACACAAGTATCAGTGAGCTGGTGGAGTCACCATCCCTGGAAGCTTTCAAGAAAAGAGTAAATGCTGCACTGAGTGACAGCATGGTCTGGAGTGTTCTTAGGCATGGGTTGATGGTTGGACTATATTTTCTTAGTGGTCTTTCCAGCCTTTATGATTCTTTGATCTCTCTGCATTAGTTTGTGCCTTCCACTAGGATGTGAATATTCAGCGATGAGATTTTCTAAACTTGGGAACTGCAGCTTCTTTTTGCAATAAATTATTTTCCTTAGCAGAAAGTATTAGTTGCTGTTCGTATGCATTTTCAGATCAATAAACCCAATGATGTTCTGTGGCTGGGAATTTTTGTAGGTAAATCTTGGCATGACATGAAATAGGACTGAGAGATTTCTGTCATATTATTGTAACCTATTCTCTTCTCTGAGGTGTGAATACAGGAAGAATTGTGGTAGCTCTGTGACCCAAAACCTGCTCAGAGACCGACAGGATATTTAAGGACGAAGGATATCAGCTTATTGCTTTGGGGAATCGTGAAGAAAATGGCAGAATTTCCACATCATTGAAATATACTCTGGATAGTTGTTTAGGAGAGACCATTATTACTAATTTGCTGATTGCACGTGTTACTAGACTTCCAAAAATGTCTAATTCAGTCTCAATTCATCAAAAATGCTAGTACAGGATATTCACTTTGAACACTTTTTAACTAAACTGGCAAGAATATTTCTTCATATGATACTCAAATGATGCTGAAGGGATGCTTCTGTAGTAACAGCCTACCTGGCAGACCAGAAGAGGAGAGCCTGTCTGTTACAAATGAAAACAGAACCAGGCTTCAAGATATTCTCTATTCTCTTAGAAAACATTAATCTTGCAAATTCTTTTTTTTTTTATTTTTTTTTCCCACTATTATTCTGAACAAGATACTTTTTCACACAGTTTGTGTAAGCAGTCATACCACTATGAAAAACTTTGAGAGTGGCAGTCAAATATTTCTTTTTCTGTTGAGGAAATAGGATGATAATATTAAAGCTAGCACAGATATTCTCTTCTAAACTACCAAGTAGACAATAAGGCTCAACGGGGCATGCAGTTATCATAGAGTAATCACAGCTATGGAAACTTATATGTCACAGTAGAATTTAATGTTACAGGAACATGGGTGATACGAAATCAAGTGAATGAAAATTATGGATGATACACTCTGTTCCTGAATTTATTTATTTATTTATTTTTCCTAGGGAATCACAGTAGAATTAAATGCACAGGACAACATCAATGTTTAAAACTGAAGGTTTTCTTATATGTGTATATATTTTTAAATCTTGATTTTTTTTTTTTGCACGATTCATGCTTACAGATTATGACACCCTTTATGGTGAGTCTACTATTTGTCCTCAGAAGCAGAAAATCTTTTGAAGAGAGATCGCAATAGCCTTCCTTGTCAAAGGACTGAAGCCAGCACTGCCACTAAAAGATCTGCTCTGTCTGTAACGAGAATCCTAAAGAGTATGAGACCTGCATCAAAATTAAGCTACTCCTTCTTGGCAGAAACCCAAAGGGAAGGAAGGTGGCACTGGCAATACCTATGTTCTGGTGATGCGAATCTTTCTGAAGAGGTGCAGGTGTTCAGTTCTGCAGCTTGAAAAGATTATTTCCATCCTTTTTTCTTTTTTCCTTTTTTTTTTTTTTAAATTGGAATTGGTGAATTTAGTCCTTTCACTTCCCTTTTACTAGAGACAAATGTTCTGGTGTTCTTAAAAAGAAAGAGTTGTGGAAAGAAATCCACTACGGTGCCATGTATTGAGATACTTCAGGGGCGGCACACAGAGTATACAATCTGTAAGGTTGTGGTGAAACGTGCCAAGGGAAAGGGCCTTCTATTTCCAGCTGATACAAAGGCCAGCATAAAGCGGATGCATGAACCACTTGAATAACTGAAAAGTTCTTCCAACATATCCTGTGAAAACAATCTATTTAAAACAATGAAAGTACTTGAAAATCCTGAGCAGGCTTGTTGCATAAACAGAAGGACTTAGCTAAATGAAGGGGAAAAAATAAAGTTAAATTAACCTGTTACTGAGAGCTGGATTCAAGCATAAATGGTTTATTATGAAGAAATATTTAGATGATCTGGCATGCACACCCTGCTGCTAGTTGCTTGTAAAAGAGCCCATTCATTGTGTTTCTGGGCACTAGAGTTGTCAGGTGGCTCTTTCCCATTAGGGGAAGACAGAAACTGAATCTGTTCTCTTGCAGAACACTTCAGCTCTCCTGAGATGGAAGAAGGAGATGGCAGTACAAACAAAGCTGATGAAATGCCACTAGAAATCTAAGAGTGCCTTTTTGCCTGATAAGTTTCTACTGCCAGCTAGACAAACAGAATAAAATTCCTGGTGTTTCCAACTGCCTAGATTCAGCATGTGTGATCACAGCTTAGAGGTAACACCTAAGCTGAACATGGAGCTCTATTACCTTACACACTACCACCAAAATCTGTAAAGAACAATTAATTGTTTTAAGAACCAACTTTAAAAGGCTGCCCTAAATAGTGTCAGAATGTTGTCCAAGGAGAAAACATTTGTAAAATCTGCATGTTAGTCCAAGTTTTGTTCTCTTCAAGGTTTGTTAAGCTATTGGGAGTCTTGAATCATCATGCCTAATGCTACTGTATCAGTTGTGCCGCAGTGTTGGGAATACTGGAAGATTCCATAAGCAGGAACTGAGTGATCTGCGTGAGGTCTGCAGTAGACAGGTGAGGGCAAGGCATCATGGAGTGAACCTCCTGCTCTGAGCAGGATGATGGTGAACACAGAGAGCAAAGTAGCAGTTTCACTGAGTTGTTTCTGAGTTTATAAACCACAGCCAATTTAGAGATACTTTGGTTTCCTTGACACTGAGCCAGAAATGAATTTTTAGGGAAAGGGAGGAAAAAAAGGAAGGGAAGGAAGGAAGGAAGGAGGAAGGAAAGAGAAAGAGAAGGAGAGAAAGAGAGAGATAAAGAGAGAAAGCGGGAAAGCAGGAAAGAGAAAGAGAGAGAGAAAGAGAGAGAGAAAGATAGAGAGAGAGAAAGAGAGAGAGAAAGAGAGAGAGA